>APFE031177772.1:2885-31762 GCA_000404065.3 Pinus taeda
CTAAAACACTTGTTTGCCTTTGTTTTTAATTGCATATTTAGAGAAAGATAGTTTTTGATTGGCTTGCTTGTCACTAGTTATCTTTAGATACTAGGAAGGTCGAGCTTGTCCGCAAAATCGACTCATTCCGTGTGACAAAATGGTGACTCTACTGGGGAATTGATTTTTTCCTTGCTTTTGCTTTGACCTGAGAAACTGTGTTTTCGTTTCTGTTTTTGGCTTGTTGTGTGTGGAATTGGGTAGATTTAGTAGATCTTGGATTATTTTTTGTTTTTCATACCTTTGGGAGAGGACCGCACCCTCGGCGTGCGACACAGTGCGGACCTATCCACACTTTTTCTTTTCACACAGAGTAGTACCGCACCTGTGTGAACTGCGGGCCTGCGGACCTTGTCAAAATTTTGAAAAACTTAAGATTTTCTCTTTCAATCAGCTTAGAATTTGTTTATGTGTTTTTAGCCTCTGCCCAGATCTGCACGTGACTTGTCAGGAACTTTTCTTAGGTTAATTCCATTGGCATTCCTGTTTAAGCCTTTATCAATTGGGTGTTTTGAGTCTCTTTTTTAAGAAATTCTTAATTTGATTTCCTTTGGTCATTACTTGGAGGTTTGTCTCAGTCTTTTCACAAATTCCCCTCATTCGCCGGGGGGGGCTAAATTGTGTATGAGTGTTAATCACCTTTGAGTGTTTTTATTTTTTGATCTTTGGAACTCTCACCCAATTTTCTCGACTTGCACTTGATTGGTTCTTAGATTACATTAGAATCATCTTGTGTTTGAGAATTCTCTTGCATAGATCACATTGCATAATTAGAATTCTCCTTTTCGGAATATGAATGAAAAATGTGCATAGATTACATTTGCATACTTTTCAAGTGAATTGTGCGTAGATTACAATTGCATAGTTTACATTTTGAAAAATCAATCGTAGATTTAGATTAGTTTTCTTTGATTTGAATTTACATAAAAATAAAAATAAAAATAAATGTTTTGGAATTGATTTGCATTAGTTTTTCTTGATGAAATTAGTGCATTAGAGAATTTGTTATAGTTTCTCTTAGTGATCATTTTTTTGCATTGTTGGAAGTAAATGGAAACTCTCTCCTTACTTTAGTTAGGATTCATCGAATTGAAAAGATTACATTACCATATTCGATTGCATTCAGTTTTGGGTCGGGTCATAACACCATTGGTTTCATATCCATTTACCCTTTTGAGTAATAACAGCCTAAATAACACAGTGCTTAATTAAAATTTATCTAGTAATTTTTGCATTTTTAGGACTCTTTCCACCAATCTAGCTTAGGCTAGCGTCTTGGAATAGGTTCTAGTTAACTCTCTAAGACAGTAAAACAAACAAGTAGTTGATCTTGCGGTAGGGAGAAATTCCAATTGTTACATCTATGCTCTGGGAAAGCTCCTCTTAAAGGAGAAGCATGAGATCATATCTGAACCAATGAGGTAATCAATCCTTCCTCATTGGGAACGATAGCAGATATACACATATTAAAAATGGTAAACCTCGAACTAACCATTGTCGAGGAGCCTGGGGTCACTTGTTGGTAAACCTTGGATTATGTCAAGGAGCCTTCAAGGGGATTGAGCTTTGTTACTCTGCCCTTGCATGTGTATCGGATCATAGATTGTTCCCCTAGGTATATTTGTTTCTGTTGGTAACCTTAGTGGCCATAATCCATAGGATTCTCTCCTAAGGTGGCAGTGGAGGGAAGATCCCACTGTACCTGGAGCAGACATCGACTAGACTCACTTGGATTTTCTGGGGGGTTCTCTTCACTCGAGACGGTTTAGTTGAGAAACTTGTACCAGTCTATTCATTAAGCAGGTTGTCAGGGTAACTTTTCCAACCACCATTTCTTTATTGAATTCTGCGACGTTGGATTTCATCACCAACTAGTGTTTTCGGTATGGAAAGTTATTGTTTGTGTGTGGTTTGACTCCTAGATTTGATAGCACGTGTTAATTTGTTTGTTTTTACTTTTAGAGACCATAGGTGTGAATTGTGAATTGTTAATTTTGGTTTTAAATTGTTAATAAAATTCACTAAAGTTGAATATAATGGAAAATGTTCCAGAATTTACCAACCAAGGAGCCCCTCTTAACGAGAATCCTAGTACTTTTCCTTACTTTGGAAATGTTGGTCCTCCTTATATGGCTACTTTGTCATTACTTGGATTTATAATAGGTTTACCGATATGGTTATTTTCAACTTCGTTGGCCCCAAATACTCCAATTGTTCCACCTCAACCATATGCTTCACCTCAACAGAGTTCACCATCTCAACATCACCAACCTTCTGTTGACCCTTTACCTTCTTCGCCTAATTTTTCTTCCTCCATTTCTTCCTCTTCGCTTGGTAAAAGCCTTGACGCTAGTAACCAGGTGACTGAGAAGAAGAAGAAAGGGAAGAAGAAGAAGAAGAAGAAGAAGAAGAAGAAGAAGAAGCAAGATAAGAAAGAATTCAACCAACCAACAATGGCTGTAAGTGTTAGTTGTGTTGACGAAACCTCCAACATGCGTCGTAAACCCAAATACCCTTGCAGGCTTTGTAAGGGTGACCACTTCCTTATCAATTGTCCTGGTATTCCAAAGGTCTTGGAAATATGGTCAAAAAAATCTCATCAACTGTCCATTGATCCATCAACCAGTGATAGTCAGGTTCCTGGGAAAAAGGGTAAAGTTAGGTTTCCTTGTAAGTTATGCAAAGGGAATCATCAAACTCAAATTTTCCCTCACATGGATGAAGCCTCAAAATTGTTGGAAAACCTTACTGTTCCACAACAAGAATTTCCAACTGGTTACCATAAACTTTCTCCCAACCTACTGTCAACTGACGGAGTGATTGATCTATTTTCAAGTACAGTCGATCATGCTTTTCCATTGGAGAGTGAAACTCATGTCACTCAGGTTGATCATCCATTAGTTGATCAAGTGGTCAATTCAATTTCACATTCGATCGATCCCACTTTCCCTTTAGAGAGTGAACTTCATACCGCTCAGGTTCTTTTTGTTACATCAGATTCTTCTACGTCGGGGGGCATTTCACCTATTTCTACAAAACCCCCTCCAAGAATTGAGGTCTTTTCCTTTGATTGGAATAGATTGACAGAACCTCATCTTCCTTCCTCCATCCCTTTCCAAATCATTGTCAAGGTTGGTGGTAGGGACATGCATCGCACACAGGTAGATGAAGGTACTTCTGTTAGTATTTTATCCTCAACTGCTTGGAAAGCTTTGGGTTCCCCTCAACTTGTGCCTATTACGCAGAATATGAAAGCTTTTAACAGAACCATTAGTGAACATTTAGGGATCCTTCCTAAGTTTTCTATTACCTTGGAAGGTAAAACTGTCTGTATTGATCTTACGGTAGTTCGAGGTCCCTTGGATTTCAATTTACTCCTTGGGCGAGACTATGTTTATGCAATGAAAGCTATCGTATCGAAACTCTTTCGCGTGATGTCTTTCCCTCACAATGGAAATATTGTGACTATAGACCAGCTTTTGTTCCCTAGTCTTGTTTCAACTACCAAAAATATGACAGCCCTAAATGTTCCTGATTCTAAAGTGGTATCTACCCCGCCACGGGTTAATTATGTGGCAACTGGTCCCATGTTTTCAGTTACCGTAAGTGAGCCTCTCACTGTTTGCTCATCTTCCTTTGATTTAGATCCGGTAATTGACATGGAAAACTCTATGGGATTATTTGAACGCGTTGTTCTTATCCCTTTTGAGTCCCTTGACATGTGTTCCTTCCAGAGAACTATTCTTCCTTCTGATGAAGACCTCTTGGAAGCCATGATCAAGATGTGTCCATTGACATGTCTTTCTTCCAGTTGGAAGCCATGATCAGTGAGTGCGAGGATATTTTTTTCCTGTATCAACCTCGTTAAAAAATGAAACAGACTGTCCTGAGGACAGTTCTTTTCCTGTGTCAACCTCGTTAAAAAATGAATCAGTTAGTCGTGAGGATAGTTCCTATTACTGAGTCAACGTCGTTAAAAAAATGAACCAGGTTCGAGGATAGTTCCTTGTCTTGTGTCAACCTCGTTAAAAATGAAACAAGGATAGGTTATATAGGTAGATTGTAGAGAGTAGTTATGAGCATAGTTCCTTATCTTGTGTCAAGCTTGTTTAAAAAATGAAACAAGGGTTTTGAGGATAGTTCTTTTCCTGTGTCAACCTCACTAAAAATGAAACAACTCCCACGAGTCTTTCCAAGATTTCGAAAGTAAACCTTCATTTCATCCACCTGGTTGAATGCAATGAAGCTTGGGGGGCATGTACCTTGATTTGCGTCATTATGTTTGGGGCATGTGAACTTATAACAAGCATAGTTTTTCGTTTCAAGCTTGCATAAACATGAAACCGAATCCAAGCATAGTTCTTTCCCCGTGTCAAGCTCGTTAAAAAATGAAACAAATCCTCCTCTAATTGAGTCGAGAGTTTGACTAGATCTCATTAATGTTAAGTTGTATATTTAGGTTAGTTATTTCAGTTTTTTGCATAATTTTCTTACAGCTTTAGGTTGAGTCTTTCAAATGATCTTGTAACTAAACCTTCATTTCATCCAACTGGTTGAATGAAATGAAGCTGGGGGGCATGCGCTCTAGCAGTTATGCTTAGGGGGCATCAAGCATAGTTTTCTCTTTGTTTCAAGCTTGTGTAAAAATGAAACTACTTTGAAGCATAGTATTTCTCTGTTTCAAGCTTTTGTAAAAATGAAACCTATCTCGAGTCAATTTCAGTTATTTTCAAGACTCGTTAAACTCATGAAAATCCCGAGATTATTTTGCTATTTTTCATTCTCGTAAAACAGATGAAAATGCCGAGTTCTTTCCGTCTTTTCCTGCTCGTAAATTAAATTGAAAGTTGGCCATATAAGTACATTTTTATCATTTTTTTCGAACTCATTAAAACTTACGAAAAAATGAAAATCATGAGTACATTTTTATCATTTTTTCGAACTCGTTAAAACTTACGATAAAGGGAAACCTTAGAGTCACCTTTAAGCTCTTTTCTGACTCCTAAAATATGAAAAGATTGTCGAGTTTTTCTTTTTTAAACTCGTTAAAATGGAACTAAAAAGATGGTCCTCTTACATCCCTTTTCTAACCGTAAAAACATGAAAAGATTGCCGTATTTTTGTTGTTTCAAATTCGATATTGGTCATAAAATGACGTATCATTGATCGCTTTTTTACTTTTTCGGATTAGAGGCACTAATTACAAAAAGTACTCCTTGGTCGTAAAGATCAAGCGGTTCTCTCAAGTATTATTTTATACTTTTTCGGGCTTGGAGACACCAATTTACGAAAAAGGTCAACCCTGGAGTCTTCTTAAGTTTTTTCGGACTCTCTAAAAATGAAAAACGCCGAGTTTCTCCTATACTGGACTTGTTAAATTTCAACAGTAAAGGACATGTTCAATTACAAACATGATTGGACCACTCCTTCTTAGGGTTCGAATTTAAACTAAGTTGGACTCATCCGAAGGATGAGCTTATAATCAAGCAAATGTTATCCTCCTCAAGCTTGTAAAAAATAAAGAGGCACTTGCCAGAAATGGTGGGGGAAAAGAGAGAAAAATGAGCCTGTTTGTCATACTTTGTAACCACTCTTGAACACGACACTTTTATTCACCTGGGTTGGGAAATCCTCTGCCTAACAGTTGATCAAACCACATTGAAAGTCTTCAGCTAGTTTCTGGGTATTAACTTTTGGTTAATTGTCACCAAACCATCTGTTGTGTCATTATGTGTTCAAGAGGTTAGTGCAAATAAGCCATTCATCTGCAAAATATATGTCATCCATCTTGACCATCCCTGAGTCAGTCCTTGAACTAAATTTCTTCAAACATGATCTATGATTTCATGTTGTAGGCTTGCCTATGACGGATCACTTTCTATTGACTTCAACTCTTTATCTAGAAATATGATCTAGAAATCGCCAGTACCTTGGGATCTACATGCCTCAATGGCAGGTTTTTCGCCTTCGACGATAGGTTGCATCATTGACCTTCGATCAAAGGATTCCGTGACATGTTCGACATTGACACATCTAATCACATCTCATGGATTGTACTAAGTACTTTGAAAGCCATTGTCACTATTGGTGGTTTCTCTCACACTTGTTAACAATTTACATCATTGACTTGTAATCAAGTGGTTTCTACCATGTTCAACTTCGACACATTCATTGGCATGGATATAATCGTACTATTTCGGGAAGTAGAAATGAAGACCCTGGATCTAGTTTCCACCATCCATGCTGCGAGGAATTTTGTATTCATTATACTATGGACTATTCATAAACAGATGGTTGCATCCATACTGTGTCTACACGTGTCTATACTTGTGATGTATTACAAGATCATTCCTATATCAGAGCGGTAGTCAGTTTTCTAGTTAGTTTTGATCTGAGTATGGGAATGCCTACCTCAGCAATGATATGATCTCATATATATATATTTTGCATTGAATGTTTTTACAGGTTCCAACCGAGCTCTCCACAAGATGATCCTCGAAATGATAAAGTACTTAACTCTTCCTAAATGATAAATGAAATCTCATCTACTACAGACTCGCAATTTAGGGGCAATCTGTTACACAAAAATATCATCACATGGACTATTGCAGTCAGTATGGGTCTATATCACTTATATTGTCCCTCCTAAGCAAGTCTCAGACCTCAGCTCTTCATGTCAAGCTTTGAAAATGAGAGAAAGACATTAAAAATCAATAAATCTCTGGTTCCGCACTTTCTCTCACTTTTGCCTGCAGGCCTGCACCCTTTGTTCATGTTACCTGTGTATTTGCATGCTCTGTTTGTAAAGGGGTGGGTGCGTACCCCTGTAAAAGTCAAAAAGGTGCAAGTTTATTCTAAAAAACTCACTTTGGGTTAATTCTATATGATTCTAGAAGGAATTTTGACGTGGATTGTTCGCTCCAAGGTGGTTCATGCATCCCAAAAGAGAAGGAGCTAATCCCTTGATAGGAGGAGCTATCCCTTTGAAGGAGGGCTTTACCCCTTTGAAGGAGGACCTAGTAGCTTCCCTCCATTGCACTATAAATTAAGGCTTTGGGCTGGTTGCTAGGGAGGTTAGAAGCTGAACATTTTTTAGGGTAAATGTTGACAGAATTGGGACTTCCTAGTTAAGCTTGAGAGGAGAGATTACATACCTTTTGGCTTCATTGGGAAGTGAGTGAAACTTGTCAAAGTACAGGAGACTTCTTGTCGGACCCTGGGAGGAGCTTGTACAGCATCAAGGCACAAGTTGTAAAGTTATTCTTTGATTTGAATTAATACAATCAGATTCATTTTTCTCAACAAATTGTCTTATGTGGTTTGTTTCATAATCTCCTTGATCATTATGATGTATATGCTTTATGATACTGGCTTTTTAGGTGCTATTTAATTTGTTTTCTTGTTTTTGTTTGTAAACTTACTTCAAGGAAGCTCATTTCGAGCAAAGGAGCAAGGCTTCCACAAACTTGCATTGGACCCAAGGTAGGCCTAAAACACTTGTTTTCCTTTGTTTTTAATTGCATATTTAGAGAAAGATAGTTTTTGATTGGCTTGCTTGTCACTAGATATCTTTAGATACTAGGAAGGTCGAGCTTGTCTACAAAATCAACTCATTCTATCTGATAGTATGGTTGAGGAAGTGGAATCATCCAACCAAAACTTTACTGACCTCAGAGCAACAAGACCCCCAGAAGCAAAAACAACCACTATGGGTGACCATATCTTGAGTTAGACTACTTTTTCATTGAACTGGACTCTGATTCATTTTCATAAAAAGGAAATCCAATGACTGTAAGCCTCCATTCGCATGGATAACCTTGTCTCCTAGCGATTGCAGTTTAAATTACCCAATTCTATGCATGCGACCCCAAGATCTGAGCCACTTTTTCAAGGCTAGGATCTAACCCTCTACCCAGAACCTGATAGAACTTTCTAGAATTATGAATGACACAAGGAAAAATCCATTAATGCAAAACTTGATAAAGTACTTGACCTAACCATGCCTAACCATGACAGACATTTCGTCAAACACATAGTGAAGATGTAGTATACAAGTCATAATTACATATTTGAATGTAGGGGTCTTGTACTTATTTGAAAATAATCAAGAAGGTCTAATTCCCTCTCATATTAGTTGCAATAACATCAATTAGGTCATGAATTTATTCATTTACTAATCAAACATGATGAGAGCCCTAACTAAAGTTTGTCATAAAACCATGCTTATAACCAACATATAACTAGAATAATAATAGTGATAGAACAACCATCAAAGCCACATAATAACAAGTATACATACTCATGAAATACAAGAGGAAAAATATCTCTTACTAACATATGCAAATCCAACCATGTCAGGGACTTCCATGTACCCATAAATTGGGCTAAACCAAATTTTTCTTTCATTCAATCACCCTTATGCCATATTCCAAGAACGAATGTGGAACTCACAATGCAAAAACCAGGGCTTCCCTAGGATTTACTGTATATCCTTCTATTACCAGTCAAGGGATCTCTAGGCTAGAATCAAGCGCCTACCTAACTAGGCTTTACCGCAATCCCGCCTTTACCAGTCAAGGGATTCCTAGGCCCAAATAAGGAAACATACACTTCCAAGCCGTACCGCAATCCAACCAAAATCAGTAAAGGGATCACTAGGCCCTAAACAAGCATGGATTCCTCGAGCTTTATTCACTAATACCTAGAGGAATTTTACTATCTCCACCCTCAAGATTTACTGTGTATTCTGCCATTATTGGTCAACAGATTCCTAGGCCCTTGGGAATTTTCTTCAGATCACCTCACATAGTTCGAAAACCATCCGACAATCCTAAGGTCAACCAATGAAATAACCTCATCACACCATGACTATCCAAAAATGGAAAGGAAGATATGAAACCACTGTCACACCTAGTAAAGCCCATGCCAATGACAACAAGAGAAAAAAATACACAAATGCATGCCAAAACTAGCAAGGAAATCATACATGCAACTCGATACCTACAAGTAATCTTGTTGTATCTGCTTGATCCAACTCTTCCTTCCTTGATCCATGCTTTCCTTTGTTTTCTTTCCCTTCCTTTGCTTCCTTTCTCCAATGCAAGAGTGCTCCAAGAATTCTCTAAGTATGTAAGAGTATGAGAGAGAGAGAGAGAATAGAGAGAGAGCTCCAAAGCTGAACTGACAAAAGGTTGTGAACTGATCCTAAAAATCCTTTTTATCAATTAGGCCTCTATTTTCTTCAATTTCCTCTATTTTCCCTTCATTTTCCTCCTCACATGTAACCTGTGACCTTTCTCCTTCATTTTCTGTTATTTTCCATTATTTTGATAAATAAATTCCAATTAATGCCTCTTTTCCTTTTCAATGCCTTTGCCATTGCCTTTTCCAATTTCCTTACCCATAATAAACCAAATGAACATCCACTAGGATGTTTTTCCCAACATTTAGCTTGGAATATGTGCCCCATGACCTTGCTCTTATTTTGCCTTATTAATTTTACTACATGGATTTTTAATTGGGGCTATTATACATATCTACCTACTCTTGTTCCTTTTCACACAGAATAATGTACAACCACATCATTGGAAATCAAGCATGTCTTGAACTCACTATATATTTGTGATCAATATTACCTAGGCAATACCTTGGACAATTAAGTGGGATTACCAGTGTCGTTGGACTGCCTTCTGGTACATATAAATTGAAGAAGGACCTACAATATATAACATATAAGATTTAAGGTAGTCTTACCCTTTCATATCAATTTGATGTGTCTCATTTCTTACTTATTTTCCATTAGTCTCACTCTATTATATTGTTTCCCAAATTAGTCGTCTTCATGTTGATCGTGTGCCACATAGTAACTAATATTGCACAAGTCGCGCCTTGTTTGCACCAGCGAGTAAATGTACTCATCATAATTGTTCTCAAAATTATTTTGACAAATACCTATGTATGATATCAATGCAAATTTCACTATCTAAATTCATATGGCTCTTATCATCCTAAAAATATATCATGATGGTGATATAATGTGAATACTTGGAGTCAATGATAAGAAAAAATACCAATTATTCTGGTCATGTTTTTGAAAAAAGACATGATGGGGCATATAAGGTAATAAACTATAAGGAAATTAAGAATATTACTAGTATGATGGTGGAGATGCTTCATACTATCACCATTTTAAATATTCTCAATGGATTTATAGTTTCAACTCACACCCTAATCAAATTTCATATATTGCAGACCACAATGTATCTATACCCCTGCAACTGGGATTTGGGCATGTTAAACTACAGGGACAACCATAGATTTCATTTAGTCCAATAATTTTAAATTCTACTTGAAATATTTACATTTATTTTCTCCCAATAGAGATCATATCCATGGTATACTTGGAGTTTGATAAGGCAAGAACTTGGTGCAGTAGACCTAAACAAGTTCATGATCTGCAAAAGAAGACTATTCTTTTATTTTTCACACCCTTGTCCAAACAAGCTTAGGTCACATGCATAATCCAAGCCATAATCCACAAGAAATGAAGTCGAGTGGAGAATGAGTTTGAAAAGTAAGAAAAGCATCGTTCCTTCTAGTAACCCGAACTTTACTCCTATCATTTTTTCTTCTGCCCAACCTTCCTTCCAAACTAGCCTATGAGGGAACTCAAATTGACGCCAATTTTTCTTTCTTGTTTGTTGATAATTGCACAAGAAGGTAATCAAGGGAAATGCAAGCATTATCTAGGATTGTAAGGTGACTAGAGATGTAAAAGACTAAATGATTCTTTATTTATGGGCATTTCTAGTATATCAATAATTGATTGACGTTGGAAACATTAGGTAAATTTATTAAATAATTAATCCATTTCCTTTATTTCCTTATAATCAATAAAATCAGTGCATTATCTAAGGTTAGTGTTATGAGAATTAGGTATTCAAAATAGTATATGAACAAGAAGAGGCAAAAACTTCTAAATTATACAATTTAGACAACAACAACAACAATAACAACAACAACAAGGGAAACCATAGGCTTGCCATTTTTCAATCTCTATGGCTAAGGGTTTGGATCTCCAAGTGATGGGGCTTGGATCTCTAAGTGGTGCGACCAAAGGAATTAAGCTTTGAATGTACTCTAGGGGTTTGGATCTCCAAGTGATGGGTCTTGGATCTCTAAGTGGTGCGATCAAAGGAATTAAGATTTTAATATACTCTAGGGGTTTGGATCTCCAAGTGGTCAGGGGTTTGGATCCGCAAACAATGAGGTTTGGATCTCCAGGTATGCAAGATCTGAATTAATTAGCACAACATATGTATCTTAAATGGTATTTGCAAGAACTCCTAATGGAATTAGGTCAACCAATGAAACTTAAAATGGACTTTTCACTTAATCTTGAGTCACCAGATCTTCTAGCTTTGTATTTTATACCTTCGTTGCTGTCAGCAAACAATCTAGATTCTAGTGAAAGGGTGCTTGGGTGGGACCTTAGTGAAGAGATGTTGGGACTAGCCATTCTTTTTACACCTTTATCCACAGGACTGTACTTAGGGAATTTAGACCTTGGAAATTTGTGCAGCCCTTCACTCACTTTGACACTTAGAGCTTGAAACTCAATCCCTACCCTTTTTCAACAACAATGGTTCATTGCACTTGTGACCAAATACATAATTTTTCACAATTGCTTCGCCTTATAAATATACATCAAAGTGATGGCTCATGAAAAAGAGTTTATCGTAATTGCAATGAATACAGGCAAATAAACTAGAAAAAATGACATTTTTCTTTAACTTTTGAGACAATATAGGCCATACCATCAAACTATGTCATTGCAATTTAGTGTTATATGTTGTAGTGTGAAGCCATAATAATAATAAAAAATTGTAAATTAATGATATATATGTAAAGAAAATCCATGAAACATGCACATAATAGGTTTCAAGCACTTATTTGTTAAAAGTTCCAACTAGCTATGGACCTTGGATGTTCATCCTAGTCGTAGATCATTCTGCTCCAGTTCTCTTAAAGTTTGCTCACCGTGAGTTGAGGCCACAACTCCACTCGAAACTGAATTCTCATGCTAGGTAGATTTATCATACCAAAAATAATAGGGCCAAGTTACCAAACCTGATAACCTTGAACCTGGGGGTTCACATTCCCTATCAACCCCACACCAAAGTAATGCACCCCCTTCTCTTCTCCTACAGTTCATTAGGTTGTGTCACTACCTCTAATCTCTCTATCTTGATTGTCTAGGGATGCTCACAACAATATGACTCCATCAGTCTCGTTCCCCTCACAGGTCTCCAAGTACCCTCTAAACCCTCACGCAACCAAGGTATCAAACTCAACAACCTAGAAATAGATTCACAACCCCTATCAAACCTTATCTCATCCACCTAAGGATGCTCATGGAATTTTAGCTCCAAGTTTCCTACTACCCTTATGGGTCTCTAAGTACCCTCTAGGATCTCATTTAAGGACACATATCCATTTCTTCTGAATTTCTCACTGAATACGAGAAACACTCTTTTATAAACTTGGTGTTCCCTTTACTTTAAATTATAATATTATAATATACCTTCATATCATGATACCTTTTTTTCATGGAATCTTCCCCCCCATCCATAATATTTTTCCCCTTGGCCCACAAATAAATGACAAGTTAGCTAAATACATGTGAACTAGGTTCACTGGCATGATCATCCCCTAGGCTCTTTGGCCTCAAAATCATAAGTATTTTGACCTACTGACCTAATACATTATACATACATATGCATGCACATAGGCCCCAATGGAACTCGTCTCATCGACCTAATAATATTGGTATTTTGACCCATTACATAGAAACATTGACCTCAAGCATATCAATAACTTGCCCCATTTGCATAACATATATTTAGATACAAAAACACGTAGGTATGAATAGAATTCTAACACACTAGCCTACTCAACATTCTAACTCACCACCCTAATAATACAATTCCTTTGACCCATTAAATAAGCACACCAACCTCAGACATATAAGAACAAACAAGGGTATACAAAACCCTAATAGAACTTGGCTCACTAGCGTGATCAACTTGGATCAACTCACCACCCTAAATGTCACATGTATATGTAAACTACAATTTTTGGATTAGAATGGGGATATTATTAATAATGGATCTTCTCAAAAGTATGCATAATGGTTACTTGTTCGATGCATCCAACGAGTGTCTACACTTGAAATTTGAGTAAACCTATAAGGAGATAAGCCAAAAATACAATTTTAAAATGTAGGTTTTCTTCTTTTCCATCCAAAATATTTCCATGTACTTATTTTTAAGTTGAAAGGATTTTGATTGGTTTACATATAATGACATGGAAATTAAGTGAAAATTCCATGGGCAATTTTAGGCTAAAATTTGCTCTAATGAGCCTTTTCTGTAGTGGTTGTGCTAAGTTCTAAGGGTTGGCTTAGATTGGTCACATTCCAATTCCAATCCCAAATTTAGGTTTTGGGCTTGTAGCCTAATAGAGATAACCACCAATATACCAGGCTATGAGGGGGTGATTGTAATATTTCATTCCCAATAGAAATTGCATTTTCTTGTTACTTCCTAGAAAGTGAAATATTTTCCTTCGCTAATTATCCATTCAATCGATGATTATATCACGAATCATTTCTGTGCAAAATATCATCCTTTTACTACATGCAGACATTAGGTAGATAATGGTTATTTAACCCTTCACCAATATGTAATGTTGCTACAGGTGTACAGGATGCTCTAGCCTAGAACTAGATTTTGGACAGAAGAGAATGTGAACAACATACTCCAAATAACTCAAATTGATAATACTATAGGAAATGGTAATTTTTTGGGTTTGTAGGATTTATTTTACACACTTAAAATTGACCTTCAAATTTGGTAAATGAATCACCAAATATAAGTTGGTAGATCAAGATCAAACCAAATTCAAATCTACAACATGAAAAGTCACTTCATAAGGTAATAAAGACCCATAATAAGGTTTCAATATAGTTTTTATACTTTCCTCCTATATGTATATGACCTTCTCCAACAATCAAAATATACCAATCATAGTGGGTTGGTCTAGGAATAAATGCATAAATAGATCATACTTCCTCTTCACTCTATTTATCAATGATTTTAAAATACTAACCATGACATTCCAGGTTATGGCTATAAATATTTATCTCTATTCAACTATAATTCCCAAATCAATTTGTTCTATATTCTACAAGATTACCTTCTAGGATTGCTTTAAAATATTCCTTGTAACTTCCTTATGTGATTTGATGGCGTCATTATCCTCATGTAAGATCCAAAACATAGAAATAGGGTAAGGTAGTTCTAGACATCTATTTCTCCCTCAACATGGATGCACTTTTATAGCAATCTGATAGCCATTATCACAATGAAAATTTGTTATTTTATATAGTTTACGAGTTGCATCACAATACATATCTTCCATGTATTTCCAACTCAAGTTGTATATCACATCTTCATCAAACTTGATGCATCCTTCCTACTTAGGTCAAACAATTAGCTCGGAAATTTCTATAGTAGGATATTTCATGCTCTCCAACATTTTCTCAAAACACAACCCATGTATTCCATATTACATCAACCAACTTTTAATCCAAGACCTATTCTATACTATCTACAACTTTTGCAAGAAAATTTTGTACAAGTCGAATTATTTATAGTTGCATAAGTGACATTATTCTCCATGGTGTTTGAAATATTTGCAGGGATCATGAGGTCATTTCTCCAAACTAAGGTTATGCAAGGTTGTTGTCCTACATGCACTTTAATTCATATAGTGATTCAATTTTCATGATATTTCAATGGAGTCCTATAATGCTTACCTCAATCCTTACACGAATATTGAAGAATATTTTGTTAGCAACTTGTGTGGCACATCAATTCTTGAAATTTCTACCCTCATGACAATTATGACTATTGTTATCCTCCTGAAACTATGGAATGTATTCCAACTCATATGGAACCAAGGTGAGATTCAAATATTCAAATGGAATATTATGGCAGTAGTAGTAAACCTTCAAAATATTGAAGGAACTATGCATCTACTTTAATTGTTAATTTCCTTCTTATTGTTCTACCAATGGTTTATTGCTTAGTGATTATGGTGGAACAAACTTGCATTTTTTCAATAAGATTGATGGTTCTTATAATGTTTGGGATTTTTACACAAGGCTATGGTCACCTTCTATAATTTTAACACATACAAGCAATTATACTTTACCCAATTACTAATACTAATGGAGAATCTTATTAGATGACCCCTTTATTATGGTTGCAAAATGACCAACTTGACTTGCATTTATTTGGCCAACCAAGGAAAGTGGTGACCTCCCTTAAAATTGAGAAGTGAATTTTATGAGTTTATAATGCCAACAAAATTAATTATACACCTAATCCATGATTCACCCCATATATATATGTCCTACTTTCTTACAAGAAATATTGTTGTTGTTAGATGGGAAGCGATCACATTCGTAAGATATTTTAAAAAAATGACCTCCTCTTAGCTCTCCAGGATTCAAGACATGGTTTATTTCATTTTTCCATGTTGCTCAACATAACATAGTTTTTTGGGTGTGGAGCTTAATTATCTTCTTGATTTATAGGTCTTAGCCACACTGGACCCTGGTTCCTAAATGGGGTAGAAACACCGCCTATATGATAGATCCAGGGGGGTGATAACTACTTTTAAAGAGCCCCTCTTGGCCGGGGTTTAGGGGAAGCGCCCCCGAAGCTAAAAATAGATGGAAAATGGCCTTGTAAACTAATGAATTTCATATTCAATCTAGGTCATTCATTAGGCAACTTATGTGATGGTAGAAGTTATGTTAATTTAGAGTTTTTTCACTAGAAGGAAACCCTCATTTTATATGAGGGAATTGTATTGAGGTTGTGTATGATTATTTAAAGAGAGAGAGAGACGAGTTTGTGTGAGAGCAAAGAGGAAATTATAACAGATTTGTTGTAGGTTGTATCTCTTCATTTTACTAGATAATATAAAAGGAAGGACTGACTGTTTCTCTATGGACATAGCCCAAATTTGGTGAACCACATATATCTATTTCTCCCTTATTTTATGCATTTCTATATTTGTGTCTCCACAATATTTATTGTATTCCATTGCTCCATTAATCAATTTCTAACAATGTTTGAATAAATTTCTTCAAATAATTTCCACACTTGATATCTTTTGTATGAAGAGAATCTTGGTAACAAGTTCCAAATATATTCTTATGTGTGAGGCTCATAAAATAAAATAAAATAAGAAATACAGAATATGCTTCACTTCTCTTTGTAATGAATATTTAGAGTGTTTTTCTGCACACACATTTGTCATTCTTTTAATTGGGCGATGTGATATCCCATGACTTGAAGTTTTATGTGTAAATAATTTGCATATATATGTCTTCCTTTCTTATGTTTAATTTTGAAAGAACTATGAAGAAATTATTTATTTGTATTATACTACTAATAAGGAATGCTTGTAAATGTGTATTCAAGATATTGATAATAAATAAAGAGGTTTGGAAAATTAATGTTGGAGTACACTTGGCTAAAAGAGATGAGGCCACAAATAGATGATGTATATTGATTACCCAATGTTAAGTCCTAGGCATATAATATGAATAATTAAATTAATTATGAATTTTGGAATCAGCCAATTTATGACCTCCATAAAAGACAGGATGTTGTCTTTGGGAGTGGGAAGTAAAGCTCATAAATGTTCTAGTAACTGCATGCCACTCATTGATGAGGTGGAAGTAGTTACCAACTACCAAATGAGTCGTAGGTGGTGTTATCACTCCAAGAAACTCTCCTAGGTTATAGCTCGGAGATGCATGGTAACAAATAATCTTCAATATTGTTCTAGGAACTATTGGAATGGATGATGGTTTAGCTCAAGCCAGATAACCACTTCAACTCTGTTTTCACTCCAGAGATGCATGAACACCCTCAACCTATAAGGCTTTAGACCACTAATGCTCAATAATTTGCAGATTAAGTGAATGAATGAAGAATACTAACCACACCAGTAGATGCATACACAACGTATGATGGCTAGCTACAGCCAGTGAATGAACTTGTAAATCTAATCTATTTAAATGGAGATAAGATGACAATTATCTAGCATTATATACAGAAGAAACATAGATGAACTATTCAACAACAGATCCAATTCACTAATGCAAAGATAAGATGATAGTTATCTAGCATTAAACATAGGAGAAAGCATGAATAAACCAATCCAGGTGCAAGTTTAGAACAGAAGGGAAATGGACATTGAACATGTAACAGTAAAAGAAGCTTGTATTACTGAAAATGAAGATGAGACGTTGCAAGGAACATAGTATCTACAGTCTCCATAGGTTGAACTGAACAACAACAACCCTGATTACATATTCCTTTTTTCTATTTATAGTTTTCCTTTACAATGATCCTTAGCCGTTTAGGGTTGGGGATGTCTTAATTGACCACCTACTGGTATTAACTGTTTGATTGCATTCCAGGACATGATTTCCTTTCCATCACGGAAACATTAATCAATTCTGGTACTGTGATGTCCTGCTAGGTGGTTGGCT
Organism: Pinus taeda; assembly: GCA_000404065.3. Classification (NCBI taxonomy): domain Eukaryota; kingdom Viridiplantae; phylum Streptophyta; class Pinopsida; order Pinales; family Pinaceae; genus Pinus; species Pinus taeda. Next base: position 20,560 of record APFE031177772.1, read on the forward strand.
TAATTGTGGTAGTGGAGCTCCATGATTGTTTAATCTCGATGACCGAATCATGCCGTGTCCTTCTTCCTTTGACCATGATTTTTTGTTAATTCGGTTTAGCAATATGATTGTCATGAGACTGACAGAGCCAACCACCTTCTTCTTCGGATAACAAATAGGGAGTGGAGTATGAGGTGCATGGGTGAATGGATGTGCCAAATCGGATGGGCAGAGAAGTGACAAAGAGGTGGGGGATGATCAGGAGTGGTCATGAGTTCGATCGAGGGGAATGCATGGTGGAGATTGTGCATAGGAGGTTTGAGGTCACGATTAGAGAGGAACATGTCCGAGTCGTTAGGTCTTAGGTGAACAGCTTAGACAATTATCGGGTGAAGAAGGTGCGTGGATGGTAACACCTAGAGGTGGTTTGGTTTGGGCAGTTATGGTTTATATCAGGTGCTCATCGAGTGGTTAGTGGTAAATGGTGGAGTCCACCCGATTCCATTCAGCAGATGACACGTCGTAGCAGAAGAGAGAGAAAAACCGCCTTTATCGGGCAGGTATTCCTCTCGCTAATTTCCCGTGCGATATGAGCGATAGCCGTGAGATTTGGTGGGGGTGATCTGACGACGAAGAATGATTGGGAAAGCTCATTGATTGGGTGAGACTTGGGCCATTGGATTAGCAGGGAAAATCAATGGCGGAGGGACACGGTGGCACGAGATTTCCTCAGGAAATGTGTCGAGGGCATGCATGAACAAAAAAGTAAGGATTTTTCGGGTTTTTTTTTTGCTTAATTTATTTAGGCTTAAGGTGAAAAAAAGATCCCGTGGGGATGTGAGGGTAGGGTTAGGAAATGAGCGGAATGAAAGGTAAGTGGAAGGGTGAGGAAGGTGGGGTGATGGCCTGTGTGGGGCCCTATCCAAGACATAAAAGTAGACCATATCCCTCCTTTAGCCTCCAATATGGCAGCGCTACACTTCAGGGCTAACGTTGGCTCCTTCTGGGGATGAAAGCCTCCCTATGAGGTTTCAAAAACTATAGACCATTGCCTTTCTAGCGAGCAATAAGATTAAACCTACTACATAGTGTTCCATTGAGCATGGAGTCTAATTAGCATGAAATAAAACTGAAAAACATATTTACAATACCAAGGCTTTAGAGCCTTAAACGAAATAAAGTTTTAGAAACCGCCCATCTACTGGGCCATCAAAAACACCTTCCCCCTCTAACTTTTGCAAAGTGAAAGCATTCTTAATTTGAGCTCGAGCAATGATAAATAGTCTTGTCCATAAGGCATCAAATTTTCCATGGTTTCCCCTCTTTTCCTTCAATGCATCCCATTTGAGAACCCAGTCACCAACCTAAAACTATCCATCTTTGCTTTTTTATCAATGACCTCCTCGATCTTCTTTTGACGCACTCATCCTTCTCGCCATGTCACTTTTCTCATCCTGTTCCTCTTGCAATAATTTGGCCATAGGGAGGATCAATTGGATTGGCAAAACAACTTCAATGCCATACACCAGCATGAATGGAGAGTTCCCTATGGATTTCTTGGAGGTAACTCTGTCATCCCACAATGCAAACTTCAGCTTGGAATCCCAGTTCTGTTTGTTGTCTTTCATCAGCTTTTTGATTATCCTTACCAGGCTTTTATTGGATGATTCTTCCAAGCCATTGCCTTGAGGATAATATGAGGTAGAATGCACTAGTTTAATGCCCATTGATTCACACAAGTCCATCAATTCCTTTGCTTTGAAAGTTGTTGAATTATCAATAACAAGTTTGGTTGGGCATCCAAATCTGGTAAAGATGTTATCAGTTAAAAAATTCATGACAACCTAGTGATCAACCTTCCTAGTGGGAATGGCTTCAATCCATTTGGTAAAATAGTCAGTGGCTATTAAAATCCACCAATGCTAGCCACTAGAATGTGGATTAGTCTCCCCTATGAAATCTACACCCCACTGCTGGAAGGGACCATTGGTGTGTATCGGCTTCAGGGGCAAAGATTTCAGCTGCTGTCTTCTCGTAAAACTCTGTCCTTTGTCACAAGACTTCACAAATGAAAACACATCAGAGAATAGAGTAGGCCAATAATACCCAGCCCTCAGGATCTTGTGGGCTACAGTTTTCCAATAGAGATGCCATCCACAAATGCTGGAATGAAATTGATGCATGACTTCCATAGATTGTTCCTTGTCTAGGCATCTCAAGAAGATTCCAGATGAGTCCCTCCAATAAAGAAGGTTCTTATTAATACAAAACTTGGTCGCTCTAAGCTTTATGGTCCTAGCGTGACTTGAGCTAAGCCCTAGAGGGACCTCTAGTTTCAACAAGAAATGAGCTATAATGGAATACCACTCACATGCAGCTAAATTCTTAGCCAATGACTGGTTCTGCCTTTGTTCTTCTATTTCTTCCTCTACCTATTCAACACCTAAATCTGCACCTATGTAATTTATGTCTAGAAAATTGCAATTTTCCTCAGCCATAAGCTGAGTTAGGCCCTGGCCTTTGACAAGCTTGGTGGGATTTACCTCTATGCTGAACTCTATGAGTTTTGCAATCAACTTGGCCCTTCTTCCATCAACATCTAGCTGCGTTAGGATATCCTTCACTGAAGCTGAAGGTATAGAGGCAACCACTTTGGAGTACAGAATGTAAATTCAGAATGCCTTTAAAGACTTTATGAGAGCATAGGCCTGCTTCTCAATAATATCATACCTTAATTCAATATCTCTCAAAGTTCTGCTGAAGAAGGCCACTGGGTCTTCTATACCTTCATCATTTTTCTGCAACAAGACTATTGCAAGTGTATCATAAGAAGCAAAAGAGAAAATATAAAAATACTTGGTGTAGTCTGGGCTAACTAAGGTGGGAGCTTCCATGATATCTCTTTTGATGGCTTTGAAAGATCTTCTTGCAGCGTTTGTCCATTTTATCTATGACCCCTTCTTTAACATGGAGGTGATGTGCTTCACTAGTTCTGCAAAATTTGGAATGAACCTCCTCACAAAGTTAATCTTTCCCAAAAATTATTGAATGTCCTTTTTCTATCTTGGGATGGACAATGTATGTATTTCTTGAACCCTTTCTGGATCAATCTTGACACCTGTAGCAGAAATGATATGTCCTAAAAGTTTGCCTTCTTCTAGAGCAAACTGTGACTTCTTAGGATTTACTGAGATTCCAAACCTTCTACACTTAAGAAACACCTTCCTCAAATGCTGCAAATGATCCTCGTGATTGCTGGAGAAAACTGTTATGTCATCCAGGTAGATAAGGACAAACTTGTCCTTCTCTCCCACAAAGGCTATGTCCATGGCCCTCTGAAAAGTAGCCCCAACATTCATCAGTCCAAAAGGCATCTTGGAGTACATGAAAGTGCCCCAAGGAATAGTGAAGGTAGTCTTATCTTGATCTTATTGGTGTATAGCAACATGATTGTAGCCTGGAAATCCATCCAAGAAAGGCATAACTCTAGCCCCTGAAACTTTTTGCAGCAAGTGTTCCATCTTGGGCAAGGGGTAGTTGTCTTTATTAGAGCACTTGTTTAGATTTCTGAAGTCAACACAAAGCCTGATTTCCCCATTTTTCTTCCTTACCACTACCAAGTTAGCTATCCATTTTGAATACCTTAGGGGAACTGTGATCTTGGCAGTCAAGAGTTTCTTAATTTCTTTCTCAATCAAAGGTAGTAATAGAGGGCTGATAGGCTTTAGCTTAAGCTTAAGAGGGATGGTGTTTTTCTCTAGTGGAATCTTATGTTGGATGGTGTTTTTGTCATAAGTTTTAAGGTCACTGTACTCCCAGGAAAAGATATTAGTGAACTGCTTCATCAAGTTGCAATATTTAGAACTTTGGGCAACAGACAAGTGGGTACACAGGTTTATGTACTTGGGATGATATGGACTCCCTATATTGTGCCTATGGACTGCAGAGTCATTCTCTTTCTGGGCAAGCTTATAAGGTACATCATTATGATCGAACAACTTCTCTAGAGGTACCCGCCCTTTGGGTATATGGTTACTAGGCAGTTGTACAATGCCGCTTTGGATAATTTTGTTTCTTAGCTGGGACTAATGGCCTTCCTCCACGGTTTCATTATCTTGATCAATTTTCATTTCAGAGAATTCATCAACAACTTGTAGAAACCTATTGACTTCATCATCATCCTCAAAAAAATTTCCAGTACTTGACATTGTCGGGCAAGGATGGTCTATATTTCACTTGGATTTCATAAGTCAACTTAGGAGGCAGAGGAGGGATAAAAGTGCTAGCAGACACAACAAGGGAGTCAGGAAACTGATTTTTAGCCCTTGGGATGTATGAAATACTAAAACTATTGAATGAATTCTTGAGCTTCCATACCTCATCTCTGTATGCTTTTAGCTTGGGGTGCCTCACCTAGAATGTCTGATTCACCTGTTGAATAATAAGGTCTACATCTCCAAAAACCTTCAGATGTTTGATGCCCATTTCTTTAGTGGCATTCAAGCCTAATATCAAAGCCTCGTACTCAGCTATATTATTTGTGACTTGAAAAGGTAGCTTGAAAGATAAATGTATGCATTCTTGTGTGGGAGATATCAAAACTACACCTGCTCCTGCAATTTCCCTAGAGCAAGCTCCATCAAAGAACATGTCCCAAATTTGTGGACCTTCTTCCTCTGTGACCTTACAAACTAGTTTCCTGAGCTACATGGAAGCCAACTAGGATTCTTCTACTTAGAGAATATAGGCCCCAAAGTTAGTGTCAACAGCATAGATGGGATGATTAGTGGGATGGTTCTCATCACTGATAATATAATCTAATTGAGCTTCCCTGTATAATCTCCTACTTTCACCTCCAAAAACTGGAACAGTAGCATAGGATAGATCATTTTGTAATGTTCCACCCAATCTTTTTATCCATCCCCTGGAAAGAAGCATGCCAAACTTTGGGGGCACATCTGCTACCACGATATCCATCACCATGCTCTTCATAGGCAGCTGAGACAGGGTGATGGTTAGATCTTTGATTAACCCCAAACATTTCACGTTTCTAGAATAAAAATAAATAAAATCATGATAAGGCCTAGTGATGTCAAGGCCTAACTCTTCCATGACAGCCTTTGGCATTAGATTATGGCTGGCACCTGCGTCCAGCAGACAGTTGTGAAGGGTTTTGTCATGAATAGTCAAGGAGACATAGAATGATGGGGAATTGTCATCAGAAGGTTTAGTCATTGGGCTAAGAACAACTGCAGGTTTGTCATCTTGTAAGTTCACATAGTTGTTTGATGCTTGTGTGGCTTTAAGCTTAAGGGCTTCAAGGATGGGTCTCTTCAAAGCTTCATTCTTCACTAGTTCCACCAAAGGTATATATATTTTGAGCTTCTGGATTTCTGATTCAAAACTGAAAGAAGAAGGGAACTTATCAAGACCTCTTACCTCTTGAGCAGGAGCTTTGAGAATGATGGGACAGTTGTTGGTCATTTTTGCTTGTTAGCTTGTTGTTCTGTAGGGACAACAACCCTTTGGGTAGGGGTTTCCTTGGCACTGTTCATCTTCAACCTCAGATTATACCTTCGCTGATCTTCAATTTGTAGAATAGCTTCACCGTCCCACTCTTAGCTGATTTGGTCATTGGACAATGACTTCTCATAGGCAGCTAAGGTCAAAAAGGAGGCACTGCCTTTGTCTTCCATGCAAATCGATCTCATCATCTTCATCAAACTGGTCCTCTTCCATGACTACATTCTGGAAAGGGGTCTTCACTCTTTTGTCTTCATTGACATCTTTGCTCCTTTGCATGATCTGCAACTGCTCATTTGCTCTTCTATATGGATTTGGATTTCTAGGAGCCAAAGTATTAGGAATTCTTCCTTTCATAGGGTGCTTCTCAACCTTTAATTTGGAGATTTCAGAGGCTACTGACTCTATCGTCTTGGTCATGTTATCTATCTTGGGGTCTGAAGATGAGGAAGATTCACCCCTCTATCTCCTTCGGTCAACATGTCCCTTGAGTTTCTCTACGACCATGATGTTGAGCTCTACTTTGAAGGTTGTATCTTGCATTTCAACCAAAGAAGCACATCTTCTCTCCCTCAATAGTAGGAAAAAATCAGAATCGAAGGCATTGGCATAGGTGAGCTTAGCAAAGGTAGGGGTGGGTTTCACTTTAGCTAGTATCTTGCTATACATGCAGTTAAACCTTTTATTGAAATTAGAAAGTGACTGCCCATTTTCCCTTTTCAGGTTCACAAACTCAGTATGATAGTAGAGCAGATCTTTCTTATCCCCCCAATGCTTTAGTAAAACATCATCTAAGGCCTCAATATCTGTTATGGATCTAGGGGTCAATTCTCTAAACCATTTTCTTGCCTCTCCATCTAGTCTTTGGACAAATACTCTCATCCACACATCATCTTCATGAATGTCTAGATTATTGGCATAGCTATAAAAAGACTCAAGATGTTCTTCAGCTGTAACTCCTTCAGTCCCAATGAACTTAGGCATATATTTCTGATATTCTCCAATAGGCATTACATTCAAAGGAGTGGGTAGGACTAGAGGTCCATACCTAGCAGCTATGATCCTTTCCATTTTGGTGAGTGCTTGTGGACCTGCCATGGTTGTGGTGGATTGAAGGGTACTCGTAGTTTGAATGATAGAAGGCTGAGGAGTGACTGACAAGACTAAAGGTGTATGAGGGATAGGAGGTGAGGTTTCCTTCGGGCTTAAAGCAAGAGGAGAACCTAAAGAATAAGGAGCTTTATGAATCTCTGAAAATTTTTCTTCACTGCTAGTGTTAGAGGCTATACTCTCGACATGTATTTGTTCTATTACTAGCCCTTCTTGTAGAGATATAGAGGATTGTTTAGGTTTACCTAATCCTGATGCTCTTTTCTGTGATATCTTTCTTCCTTTGATGATATTTTCAGGGTCAGGTACTGGGTCAACTGGTGGCTTCTCAGGATTTCTTCGAGTATGCCTCACAAACTGAGCCAGAACTATGATGTGGAGTCGCCAAGAGGTTCGGCCTCCAGTAGAGTCGCCAAATAGATGATTACAACCAAAAACGTGTCCAGACTTTGCCTATCATCAAAGCTAGATCTGTGTCGTCTCCTAGGGAAGCCGAGCTTCAATCTCCTATCCCTGGCAGCGGCACCAATTATGTTATCACTCCAGGAAACTCTCCTAGGTCTTAGCTCAGAGATGCCTAGTAACATGTAATCTTCAATATTGTTCTAGGAACTATTGGAATGGATGATGGTTTGGTTCAAGCCAGATAACCACTTCAACTCTGTTTTCAGTCGAGACATGCATGAACACCCTTAGCCTACAAGGCTTTAGACCACTAATGCTCAATAATTTGCAGATTAAGTGAATGAATGAAGAATACTAACCACACTAGCAGATGCATACATAACATATGATGGCCAGCTGCAACTAGTGAATGAAATTGTAAATCTAATCTATCTAAATGGAGATAAGATGACAGTTATATAGAATTATATACAGAAGAAACATAGATGACCTATTCAACAACAGATATAATTCACCAATACAAAGATAAGACGACAGTTAGCTATCATTAGACATAGGAGAAAGCGTGAATAAACCAATCCAGGTGCAAGTTTAGAATAGAAGGGAAATGGACGTTGAACATGTAACAACAAAAGAATCTTGTATTACTGAAAATGAAGATGAGATGCTACAAGGAACGGAGTATTTACAGTCTCTAGAGGTTGAACTGAATAATAACAACCCTGATTGCATCTTCCTTTCTGCTATTTATAGTTTTCCTTTACAGTGATCCTTAACCATTTAGGGTTGGGGATGTCTTAATTGACCACCTATTGGCATTAACTATCTGATTTTGTTCCAGGACGTGATTTCCTTTCCATCACGAAAACATTAGTCAATTCTGGTACTTTGATGTCTTGCTAGGTGGTTGGCTTGATTGTGGCAGTGGAGCTCCATGATTGTTTAATTCCGCTGACCGGATCATGCTGTGTCCTTCTTCCTTTGACCATGCTTTTTTGTTAATTCAATTTAGCGGTCTCACTATCATGAGATTGATAGAGTCAGCCACCTTCGTCTTCGGATAATAGATAGGGAGTGGAGTATGAGGTGCATGGGTGGACGAATGTGCCAAATTGGACGGGCGAAGAAGTGACAGAAAGGTGGGGGATGACCGGGAGCGGTCATGAATGCAGGTTGTCTGATCGAGGGGAATGCATAGTGGAGATTGTGCGTAGGAGGTTTGAGGTCGCGGTGGGAGAGGAGCATGTTCGGGCTATTAGATCATAGGTGAACAAATCGGATAGTTATCGAGTGAAGGAGGCACATGGGCGATAACACCCAGAGGTGGTTTGGTTCGGGCAGTTATGGTTTATATCGGGCGCTCATTGGGCAGTAAGTGGTAAATGGTGGAGTCCGCCCAATTCCATTCAGCGGATGACACGTCGCAGCAGAAGATAGAAAAAACATCCTTTATCAAGTGGGTATTCCTCTCGCTAATTGCCCGTGCGATATGAGCGATAGCCGTCAGATCTGGAGGGGGTGATCTGACGGCAGAGAACGATCGGGCAAGCTCATTGATTGGGTGAGACTTGGGCCATTGGATCAGCGGGAAAAATCGACGGTTGAGGGACATGGTGGCACGAGATGTCCTCGGGAAAAGTGTGGAGGGCGTGCATGAATGAAAAAGTAAGGTTTTTTCAGCTTTTTGTTTTTTGGGTTAATTTATTTAGGCTTAAGGTGAAAAAAGATCCCGTGGGGATGTGAAGGTAGGGTTAAGAAATGAGCGGAATGAAAGATAAGTGGAAGGGTGAGGAAGGTGGGGTGATGGCTCATGTCGAGCCCTATCCGAGACATAAAAGCAGATCATCTCCCTCCTTTAGCCTCCAATATGGCAGCGCTGCACTTCAGGACTAACAGGTGGGTAAGAGGATTTTTACTTTTGTCCTTCTTGCAAAAAAAGAAATAGTAGCATGGTCTTGGAGAGTTGTTGAGAAGTGAGTGGGAAAGACAAAAATTATTTTAAGCAAAGACAATTTGCAGATTTATGCTCGGGAGGATACATTCTGGAAGAAGTATCAAGGTTGGGAGGAGCTGAGCACTCTAATATTAATTTTCTAGGCTCATTTTGACAAGTCAATATCCTTAAACCATTACTTTTTGAATAGATTCATAATAATGGAAAATAATATGACATTTTGTTGCCTACTGATATATACTCTATTTATTATGTAAAAACTATGCATATGGAACATATAATGGTTATTTTGCAAAGAGGAATTATTAACTATATAGTTGTTTAGTGCATCTAAGGACATTAATATAAGAAATTAAATTTATGAATGAAATATTGTAATGAGTTAAAATTCTATGTATGTTTATATGCAAAATATCAATATATATGTGTGTGCGTGTGTACAAAAGAATGCATAGTATAATTTAAGCTTTTTTTTGTTGGTATAAGAACTAGGAAAGGTATATATGTAAAAGACCAACTATAATATAAATAGTATAGACTCTGGTTAATTAAAGACCAGTGGAGAAAACAAAAACAAAGGTGTATTCACTTATTGGGCAGTGTATTCTTGTATTTTACACTAAAATTATGAGATATTACCTTACAAATATAGAAATCACTCAGAATGAACATGAGCTATAAATTTATAAAAACAAATGCAAGAAAGTGAGCCATGTAATGAATTTTTTTCATGATGAGAACTATCCAAGTGACGAAATAGATATTTATGAAGATAATTTTATAAAATACATGTATATATGTCTATGATAACTTCAAAAATACATTAGTGTTTAGTGACATAGAATTCAATAACCAGAAAATACAAAGAAAGGTTTTGGAGGACCTTAAGTACCATTAACATAAATTTAATTTATCCTTTAAGAAAATATGGAATATATTTATCCATAAGTCCATTACATTTTAGGCTTAAAGCCTCAAATATTTTAATTTTCTCACAAGAAGTAATTTTATAAATAAAATAAAAAACAAATATGACGAACACATACTCAATATGGAAATCTTGAAATATTGTTCTCGTTCACAGTGACACAATAATCATGCTCAAGCCGATGCTGGTTGTTAAGCTGCATTGACCTAGGTAATGGATTCCACCATTCTCAAACTAGTCCCTGCAACTTAGCTCAAGTCCACACTTCCTTTGTCCATTCTCCACGTGGTTCATCCTCCATCCCCTCTGCTAGTTCCCCTGCTTTCAACCCCACCATGGTCCGCCATCATATGCGAAGTAGAAGAGGTGGCACTAGAGGTGGAAGCACTCGCTCACCTGCAATGTTCAGCCCCAACTTGGTCTCCCTTGCTTCCTTAGCCGACAACCCCAATCTGCCTAGTTTCGCTGGGTGTTACCTAGACACCCGCAGCGGACGAGGGAGAGCCTAGCTCCATGGCTCAGGAAGAGGTGAAACAACGGTTCACACTGCTAATTTCCCCCTACCTCTGCATCCAGTTCCCCATACCACGCAATTTCGATTTCGTAGCTCCCTGAATTGCCCCGTCATCATAGCCACTATTACAATCACTTTCACGGAAGAAGCTGAGCCGCCAGCGCCTCTGGTTGAGCACACTGATGACCCAAACAAAGTAGAACCAAGCGACAGGAGCAGGTGCAACCCTGGTGATCAGCGAGCAGACGAAGATAGAGCCACCCTGCGTGGTAAAGAGTTGGCTGGCAACCAACATCCTGAGGAAGGTAAGCTTAGTAACACGCAGGTATTAGGCAGTTGTCGTGGTGAGACTTTAGGAAATCATGTGCAATGTTGAGGGAGCCCATCTAGCACATGGTCATAGCACTTCGAACGAGGTTGAAAATCCAGACAAGTAGATGTGTCTGATTGTGGAAGAACTAGCCCCAGACAATTGATATCCAGGTGCTGAATTTGCCAGGTGGATGTTTAGTCTTGTTGACTAGGCAGTTATGGTTAAGTTAGCGTGTTTCCTAGTTGGAACTATGCTATGTCCAAAATGTTTTTTGATGTTTTATTTTTTTCTTTTTTGGACTAGTTTCCTCTCTGGTTGATTGCTCTTATGCTTTCTTGGACTAGTTTCCCCTCTGTTGGGGCAGTCAATGCTAGACAATCTTACTATGTGATGGGTGATGCTCAAAACTTCTAAGGCTAGGCCTCTCTGTAACTTCTTTTTTGTATCATATTAATACAATAAACTTAGGAAAATATA
>APFE031177772.1:44097-92794 GCA_000404065.3 Pinus taeda
TACTGTACCATGCTCTTGGCGCTTGCTTCAACCCATAAAGAGCTTTCTTCAATTTGCACACTTTGTGCTCTTCACCTTTCTTCTCATAGCCTAGAGGTTGTTCAATGTAAACTTCTTCCATTAACACTCCATTCAGGAACGCTGATTTCACATCCATTTGGTAAACTTTCCAATTGTTTTGTGCTGCTATGGACAACACTGCTCTCACGGTTTCCATTCTTGCAACCGGTGCGAAAGTTTCCTCATAATCTCTCCCATACTACTACTTGTATCCTTTGACAACCAGCCTTACCTTGTGTCTTTCTATCTTGCCTTCGGCATTGCACTTGGTCTTATAGACCCATTTAACTCCAATGACTTCCTTACCTTTTGGTAACTCAACTACCATGTTTTGTTTCTCTCTATGGCATTTATTTCCTCATCCATAGCTTCTATCCATTTCTTATCTTTAATTGCATCTTCGAAATGAATAGGGTCATCAACATGACAATATAAAGAAAATAAGGAATTCATTCCTTCATCGTAAATGTCACTTAAATTTCTGAACTTCTTACCTCTTTCATTTGGTGTACAAGTACTTGAAGATGCACTTGAATTTCCACTTTGTGGTGTGTTTGGAGAAGCACTTTCATTTCTCCTCAAGGGTGTTCCTTGCTGTCCTTGTGTTGGCACTGCTGTTTGAGGATGTATTTCAGCCATCACCTGTGTGAAGAATGAGTCAATATTGTCTAACTCTTTCATGTTTAGATTCTCAAAATCTCTCCTCAGCAACTGTAGTTTTGCTGTCTTCACTTTCTCCATGCCTTGATAGGTTGTCTTGAGGGTTTGCCATTCTTCTTTGGATGTCTTAGCTGCTGCTATCCTTGGAAACACACTCTGGTCCACTGCTTGATACAAAAATACAAGGGATTTTGAATCCTTCTTCCTATTGCTCTTCAGTAGGTCTTTCTCTGCCTAAGTTAATCTATTAAACTCATTTTCATCTGCTGGTTCTTCAAAACCATCTTGAACTAATTCCCATAAATCTTGACAGGCAAACAGGGCTCTCATGGTTATTGCCCAATAGTCATAGTTTTTCCCATTGAACTATGGGAATTGAGGATTAAAGATACTCATGCTGGTGCTGGTGCTGGCCATTCTAGCACTCTTTAACTATGCTATAAAATTCTTGACTGTGTATTTAAAATACTGACTATTTCTTCAGCAGTAACACAAAAAAACTTTGAGGAATACCTGAATCCTTTTATCTGAGACTTCACTTTGCTGGAGAAGATTTAGTACTGAAACAAAAGGAACCTTCCTTCAGTTTCTTGAACACCTTCAAAAAGCCTGAACCTGCTTTGATACCACTGTTGGGGATTTTTCTGGTAAAATCCCAAAAACAAACAAAAATTGACTGAATACAGAGCAATGCTCTGTTTTTCTCCTCAGGATCTTTTGCACAGGGAAGCAAATGAAATTTCTGAGAACAAATATTTTTCACACCAATAAAACCTTTATATTCATTAATAAAAACTCTGATACATATTTCTTCCTCTTACTCTGAGGGATTCACCAAAAAACAAAATTACTCTGCCTCTGTTACAAATGATTTTTACACTGTTGTGTAAAATCTACATTCACATTTATTGCTGTAAAAAAGCTTTTACATTTACTGCTGTAGAATAAAAATTCTTACATGTGCTGTAAAAATTTCTTACATAACTTTTAATCTCAAAAATAAAATCCACACAGTCATTCTTCATTCGCTCTTGCTCCCCTTCATTTGAGCAATTTTAAAAATTACATATATGCCTTGCATCACACAATAGTCAACATATAACAAAAGGAAATTTCATATACATATGCGTTCCCCTTTTTTTGTTACAAATCTTCAACCTTGCACTGTTGTGCAAACCTCTGGTTCTTCAACCCTCGCTGCGAACACTTTCTCTTCTCATCCCGTGTGCAATAATAATCCAAAGTCAACACCAAAACAAAACTATATGGCGTACATACCATATGGGTTAACAATTAAAAATATTACATGCCGCAAAAACTTTAAATACTTTACCTAAAACTATGACAAAAGTATTAAATGCATTAAATGAAACGTGCGGTAAAAACCAAAAATAACGTTCTAGCAGGTTGAATGAGATCCATGTCCGTTGACTTGATCGAACACAATTCACACACCTAACTCACACAAACCAATCGAAGTTTAGTTTCCGGGGAATGGGTGGTTTTGTGTTCGTACACAGGACGCGTGTCAGTTAGTCGGCGTGTTCGGAGGCCCTCTGACAAATACAACCTTTTGCAAAAAGCGGTGCGAAATGTAATTGTGGTTTTCTGAAGTGGTTTTGTTGGAGTTAATGTGGGAAGTTGGAAATTAATATTTCAACACTCCCCTTTAATTTCAACTGCTGGGCATTCAGTCATACCTAAAAATTTTCTCAAAAACTCGAAGCTTTTCTGGTCCAATGGCTTGGTCAAAATGTCTGCAACTTGTTCCTGAGTCCTGCAATGTTCTAAGACAATTTCTCCATTGCTCACCAGTTCCCTAATGTAATGAAACCTCATATCAATGTGTTTCGTTCTCTTATGAAACACTGACTTCTTGGATAATGCAATAGCTGAGCTATTGTCACAAAAAATCACTGTTGCTTTTGCCTGCTCTTGGCCTAAGCTCCTCAACATCCTTCTTATCCAAACTGTTTGACATGCTACTGTTGTAGCTACCACATATTCTGCCTCTGTTGTAGAAAATGCTACAATGGACTGCTTCTTAGAAGCCCATGAAATGGCTCCTGAACCCATGTGAAAAACATAACCGGAAGTGCTTTTCCGATCATCTACACTTCCAACCCAATCACTATCAGTGTACCCAACTAAATTTGAACATTCTGAGACAGTATATAAAATGCCAAACCTTTTAGTACCTTTAACATACCTCAGAATTCTTTTTGCTGCTTGCGAATGTTCTTCTTTTGGCCTCTCCATGAATCTAGAAATTAAACTAACAGCAAACATTATGTCAGGCCTAGTTGCAGTTAAATACATAAGGCTGCCAACTATGCTCTTGTACAAACTAGGATCAAAATCTTTGTTGCTGTCCTCTTTGCTGAGTTTTAATCCCATTACTGTGGGAGTAATCGCTGCCTTGCACTCTTGCATATTAAATCTGCCCAACATTTCATTTACATATCTTGCTTGAGAGATAAAAATTCCATTTTCATTTTGATCTACTGCTGTTCCTAAGAAGTATCTCAGCAAACCCATGTCAGTCATTTCAAATTCCTCTTTCATGACTGATTTGAAATTTTCAATGAGGTAGTCATCATTACCTGTAAAAATCACATCATCAACATATAACACAACAATTAGCGATTTACCATCTTTTTCTTTGATGTAGACTGTGGGTTCTCCCTCACACTTTTCAAATCCATTCTCTAGTAGACAGGAGTCTATCCTACTGTACCATGCTCTTGGTGCTTGCTTCAGCCCATAAAGAGATTTGTTCAATTTGCACACTTTGTGCTCTTCACCTTTTCTCTCATAGCCTAGAGGTTGTTCAATGTAAACCTCTTCCATTAACACTCCATTTAGAAATGCTCATTTCACATCCATTTGGTAAAATTTCCACTTGTTTTGTGCTGCTATGGACAACACTCCTCTTATGGTTTCCATTCTTGCAACCGGTGCGAAAGTTTCCTCATAATATCTCCCATACTGCTGCTTGTATCCTTTGACAAACAACCTTACCTTATGTCTTTCTATCTTGCCTTCGGCATTGTACTTGGTCTTATAGACCCATTTAACTCCAATGACTTCCTTACCTTTTGGTAACTCAACCAACTCCCATGTTTTGTTTCTCTCTATGGCATTCATTTCCTCATCCATAGCTTCTATCCATTTCTTATCTTTCATTGCATCTTCGAAATGAATAGGGTCATCAACATGACAATATAAAGCAAATAAGGAATTCATTCCTTCATCATAAATGTCACTTAAATTTATGAACTTCTTACCTCTTTCATTTGGTGTACAAGTGCTTGAAGATGCCCTTAAATTTCCACTTTGTGGTGTGTTTGGAGAAGCACTTTCATTTCTCCTCAAGGGTGTTCCTTGCTGTCCTTGTGTTGGCACTGCTGTTTGGGGATGTATTTCAGCCATCACCTGTGTGAAGAATGAATCAATATTGTCTAACTCTTTCATGTTCAGATTCTCAAAATCTCTCCTCAGCAACTGTAGTTTTGTTGTCTTCACTTTCTCCATGCCTTGATAGGCTGTCTTGAGGGTTTTCCATGCTTCTTTGGATGTCTTAGCTGTTGCTATCCTTAGAAACACACTCTGGTCCACTTCTTGATACAAAAATACAAGGGCTTTTGAATCCTTCTTCCTATTGCTCTTCATTAGATCTTTCTCTGCCTGAGTTAATCTATTAAACTCATTTTCATCTGCTGGTTCTTCAAAACCATCTTGAACTAATTCCCATAAATATTGACAGGAAAACAGGGCTCTCATGGTTATTGCCCAATAGTCATAGTTTTTCCCATTGAACTGTGGGAATTGAGGATTAAAGATACCCATGCTGGTGCTGGGGTTGGCCATTCTAGCACTCTTTAACTATGCTATAAAATGCTTGACTGTGTATTTAAAATACTGACTGTTTCTTCAACAGTAACACAAAAAAAACTTTGAGGAATACCTGAATCCTTTTATCTGAGACTTCACTTTGCTGGAGAAGATTTACTGCTGCAACAAAAGGAACCTTCCTTCAGTTTCTTGAACACCTTTAAAGAGCCTGTACTACCACTGTTGGAGATTTTTTTGGTAAAATCCCAAAAACAAACAAAAATTGACTGAATACAGAGCAATGCTCTGTTTTTCTCCTCAGGTTCTTTTGCACAGGGAAGCAAATGAAATTTCTGAGAACAGAGATTTTTCACACCAATAAAACCTTTATATTTATTAATAAAAACTTTGATACATATCTCTTCCTCTTACTCTGAGGGATTCACCAAAAAACAAAATTACTCTGCCTCTGTTACAAATGATTTTTACACTGCTGTGTAAAATCTACATTCACATTTACTGCTGTAAAAGAGCTTTTACATTTAATGCTGTAGAATAAAAATTCTTACATGTGCTGTAAAAATTTCTTACATAACTTTTAATCTCAAAAATAAAATCCACACAGTCATTCTTCATTCGCTCTTGCTCCTCTTCATTTGAGCAATTTTAAAAATTACATATATGCCTTGCATCACACAATAGTCAACATATAACAAAAGGAAATTTCATATACATATGCGTTCCCCTTTTTTTGTTACAAATCTTCAACCTTGCATCGCTGTGCAAACCTCTGGTTCTTCAACCCTCCCTGCTGCGAACACTTTCTCTTCTCATCCTGTGTGCAATAATAATCCAAAGTCAACACCAAAACAAAACTATATGGCGTACATACCATATGGGTTAACAATTAAAAATATTACATGACGTAAAAACTTTAAATACTTTACCTAAAACTACGACAAAAGTATTAAACGCATTAAATGAAACGTGCGGTAAAAACCAAAAATAATGTTCTGGCAGTTTGAATGAGATCCATGTCTGTTGACTTGATCGGACGCAATTCGCACACCTAACTCACACAAACCAATTGAAGTTTAGTTTCCGGGGAATGGGTGGTTTTGTGTTCGTACACAGAACGCATGTCAGTTAGTCGGCGTGTTCGGAGGCCCTCTGACAAATACAACCTTTTGCAAAAAGTGGTACGAAATGTACTTGTAGTTTTCTGAAGTGGTTTTGCTGGAGTTAATGCAGGCAGTTGGAAATTAATATTTCAACAAATAAATTGTATGAATGAATCAGTTAAAAAAAATGAAAGCGACCAAATGAAAGCGACCAAATAAAAGGAGGCTTACCTCTGGTATAACCCTTGAAAACTCAAGCCATTAACATTATTCCTGAAATATATAACAAAATAGTGGTAGTCTGGAAAAAAACATATTTCCCTACATATCGCGGCCTAGTAGAAAATACCCTCGGAAAATTAGATGCAGAGCAACAAATTCGCAGAGAGAAAACAATTGAATGAATGAATGAACAAAGGTTGTCAGATTAGTCCTTAAATGAGAGGAAACCCTAATATTCCTAATCATCGTTGATTCAAGGTGATTACATGGCAATCGTTTTTTCAGTGGGTCAAAGAAATATTTATGTAGGTATCAAGGGGTGACACATATACACAAAAGTATGATTCAAGTCATGGAACGATCTAGAGGAGCTCACGTAGATATTTTGTTCCACATCAAAGTCGACACACACATATGACATTGAATTA
Organism: Pinus taeda; assembly: GCA_000404065.3. Taxonomy (NCBI): domain Eukaryota; kingdom Viridiplantae; phylum Streptophyta; class Pinopsida; order Pinales; family Pinaceae; genus Pinus; species Pinus taeda. The sequence continues at coordinate 50,423 of APFE031177772.1, forward strand.
GTAGTTTGAGAAATGTAAAATACTAATATGCTTGTGAATGCAACACAATCCAAACTTTGCGCATACAACAAGATCGATATAGTTGACATATGGAAACATGTTCAAATATGGATAAGCCACAAAGGTTATGGTTAAGGATACGAGTATGTCTATAGTCAATGTTATAACCATAGTAACCGGAAAAGAGGGCAATGTTATATATATATAAACCCGAGTATGTTAGGAATAAAAAAAACACTTTTAGTTGATAGAACTAATATCATATTAAAAATATGATACACTAATACAATATGTATTAGAGAAATGTTAAATAGGTCTAGGATTTATGGATTGGTATTCAAATAAAGAATTTTAGAGTATTAATAGTTTATAATTTAATATACCAATCTTTAAAAGCGAAGGAATTAATACATTTTTTTTAAAGAAGGAAGATTTCTCAGTATAACTTATAAGATACTAAATATGATATTATTAATGGATAAGGGTCTAGAAAATACAACTAAAATGATAATGGAAAAATGAGAAATAAAAATAAAATATTAGAGAAAAAGTAAAAATGAATAGGTGACAAGTTAATATTGCAAAACTTTTACTACCTATCATAGTAAAGGGGTCGTTATATAGTTTGTTAAAGAATGGACTCCGAAGAAAAGGAGAATAAGTCTAAATGAATTATGTTTTATAAAGATTTAGTTGTATCCTTCAAAAAAGAAAATACGTTAGAGGAGGTTCATTACATGCAAGCAACGAAATGAATTATACATGAATCTAGTGAGGATCATGGTTGATTGATACCACAAAGTGGATAAATGAATTTCATGGTGAATCCCAACATCGACCTAAGCTGACAACATTAGCTTTTCTATAGCAAGTAGAATGATTGTGTATGTTGTTGGCCATGGTCTCTTCATATTCTATCACATTCTTATTACACAATCAAAGTTAGAGTTTGTGTGGGAGTGATGTGGGCACTATTACATATCAAGTAGCTTGAGGTAGTTTGCTTCCTTGCTACTCAATGATCCAATATGCTTGTCTACAATTGATCTCGGTAGGGCGTGATCTATCGAGTACATTGGTGTGCCATTTAAACCATTCTTCCATTGGTCCGATGGGCCTTTCAATCTAATTATGGTCAAGATTGAAATGCATTCAACGATAGTGCAACTAATAATCCTAGATCCCCTACACCATGTTGTCTATCGCACCTAGCCCCCCAAATATGATCTTTGCACTAGCTACAAAAGATTATTATAGTCACAATGTTTGTCATGAATATCACGTATATTGTCTCAAGTATTCTATCCAAGTGATAATCTAATACCCTCCATCAATGCTCAAATCTCATCGATGTGCATCAGATTGAGAATCTTAAGGAGGTTTTATTTTAAGGGTGGTTTTCTCTCCTCTTGCTACGATAATGGATGCCCATTATTGATGGTTTTTTCTATCCCTGAGATGATCACATTCATAACAAATAATGAGGTGTTTAGGTCATTGTGTAATGTACATGGTACAATTCTCATGCTAAAGTAAGCTCTTCTCATTGTTGCAAATGATTTTCTAGATGGAAAAAAATTGGATGATCAATAGAATGGGGAAATAGGTTTCTAGGTTAAACCACAAGGTGAGTTTGGCCAAGTCATCAGAATTTACTACAACAAAAAAAGAGACCTCATCATTCTCCATCCAATACCACATACAACATATCGCCTTTGTTAATGGCCCTTCAAAGGACACTCTCACTTACTCTAACTTCCACCACAAAGTGAGAGCCCTTGTTGTTGAGTTGCATCACTTGAGGATTCAAAAAGGTGACCTGGTGCTGGTGATTTCCCCCGAGCCCATCTCCCTTCCATGAATTTATCTCACCATTCTCTCCATCATAGCAATCCTTACTGCCAACAATATCCTTAGCATTGAAAGAGATATTGTTATGTATGTAAAGGATTCAAATCTCGTTATTTCCTTCACACTTTCCTGCCTCATTCACAAAATATGAGCTACCCATATGCCCCTTAGATAACCCAAGTAAGCTTATAATCTTGTTCCAATATGAAATTACATGGTTTCCACCATAAAACCTATAATATGTGTGGATGATACAACCAACCTTCTTTATTCTTGAAGGAAACACTAGAAAAAAAGCAAGGGTGAGATTTCAACTCACAAAAATTACATTGCTACGATAACAGAAAATAGAGTGATGTATGAAATAGAGGGCTCTAAGATTTATATATGCAATATTCCCATATTCCACATCTATGGTTTACACTTTATTGTAAGCACTCTTGCCGCATAACTATGTATAAAGAGCGAAATTGGTAATAAACTTTGGCAGAACTACAGGGAATGGCTATATGTCTTGCATATTAACACTATATCATTTGATGATATTATAGGGAAGGAACCTAGCCAATTCTTGTGTATGTTCTATAAGAGCCAATAATTGGTTTTAGACTTGCAACATCTTTGGAGTTGCTCTGATAGACAACTTGATGAAGAGAAATCAGGTTTAATATGCATTAAAATAATGTTTAATAGGATTTGACTCCTTTCCAATCACAATGGATCAATGTGTAATTCAAATCATAATGAAAATACAATGGAAAAAGAGAATAGGTGTCTCTCCTTTCATATTTTGACAAGATGGAACTTCCAGTGGATGGACTTCTTTGAATAAAAATGTTTTTATTCTCATTTACAATTCCTTTTTCCGGATAATGGGATAGGATGTACATTGAATGGAGTTGTTGTAATTTTAGTCATCATGTATATGGTTGAAACCTATACTAACCAACCTAAAAATGGCTTTCCTAAGTTTGTGCTCCATATTCCTTTGTTTCACTTTTATATGGCGAACACAGATAATGATTGAAATATAAATTGTATGTTGGACTTGGGGAGGATTCATTGAATATGAAAAATTGATAATTCAAAAGTATTTGTTGTTTTAGATTCCATGATTAATCCCTAAATTCAAACCATATTTAGCCAAGGTTACAAATCTTCGTCAACCATTATACCGCATCTTTCCAAGAAATTTTGTCAAATAGATGACATGTAATGTCTGCTATCTAGTATTTGTAATGCAGATCGATGAGGGGGTTCTCACAAAACCATTCGACTCCAATCACCTTCAAATTAATTCATCATAGATTTCCAAACCCCCTTGTAAGGCCAAAATTCCCACGGGCCTTAAAAACAAAAGGGGATGTGAAGTGATGGGGTAGCATGCTAGCTTGTTGCATTTTGGCATTAGAAAAAAAATCATTTTCTCATAGCCCTTAATCATCTCATTTTATACAAATATGTTTTTTTTGGTGTGATTTTCAAGTAGTTTACATTCATCCTTTGAAGAGGCAAATACAATATACATTCCCACTAGTTTGGCTTGCCTTATGTTTATGGTTGTTTTATTTTTTTGCAAAAGTTGTTTGTTGAGAATTTCACTCCGATACTTCATCCTTGGCCCATGCGGGCCCACCTATGATGAATGTGAAGTGAATTTTGTAGTTTTACTATAAGTCTAGGGATTAAGTGTGATTTGACGCATTTTGTTTCTGCAAGTTCGTAGACAGAGCATTATAAAAGGTGACATAATTTTGGCTTCAAACAAATATGTTGCACCCATCTATGGCATGGATGATGAGAAGATAACTCTTTCATGAATTTGGTCAAATACTTTGTAAACATAACATTTTCACATGTATATTATGTGCTTGGCCCATTCAAGCCTACTATTGCAATTGTGGCTCTCATACCATATATAATGTCCCCAACCCTCCTATTAAGTGACGCCACTCACACCAAGTTCAATATTTTCAAACATAACAAAAAACATATGCAAAATTTAAGTAGAATAGAAATCCATGTGCACAATGAAGCCATAATAACAAAGAAAACAAATAAAAACACAATGTAGTATATGCCAAGAAAATCTATGAAACATGCACATAACATGTTTCGAGCACTTATCTATTAAATTTGCTAGTTGAAGACGGACATTAAATGTTCCTCCCAATCATAGAATGTGGTTCTCACCCTTGAGCTGGGGCCATGAATCAACTTAAAATTGATTTCGAATGCTAGTTACATGTCTCGTACCAAACATAATAGGGCGAAGGTACCAAACTAGACAATATCCAATTAGCATGCTCACATCCCCCATAAATGCCACACCCAAGTAGTGCACCCCCTTGTTTGTTCCTGCAGTCCCTTAGGCTATGTCACTATTTCCAAGATGTCTATCTAAGCCGACTAGGGATGCTTACAACTCTGCATCTCCAAGAGTCTTTTTACCCTCACAGTGATCCAAAATGGATCTTGAAACCTCTAAGTCTTCATATATGTTAACTATTGGAAAACACTATCGCAGAGGAAAACACTAAGGAATGGTGGAAAATAGAGTTAAACAAAGAGTGAAGTCTCATTGCACTGGAGCCGTCGGATCGACCAGATCAATGGCCCAGATTAAATCAGGATATCACATCGGGAGAGGCCAGCAAAGTATATCTGAGGTAGCCTTATGGGAAGTGCGAACAGCGACCTAGTGACATAATGTGAGCCGTCAGATCAAGTGTGCAGATCCAACGGTGGAGATCACATTATCACATCGCAATATTTCCAAAGGGAGGACTTCACATAGGTAGACCTGATGGAGCTATGAAATAAAATAGTGAAGGATTTGAGTTCCATGGTAAGCAGTATTTCAAGCAGGCTTCCGACAGTAAGCGGTACTGGAGAGGCTTTGCCCGATTCCATACACCAGCCGACACGTAGGACACCACAGGAGAGAGAAAACCACTTTTCAGAGGGGTAATATCCGTACAAGTTGGCTGCCCGAAATGACTATTAGTTGTGGATAATTAATCACTGATCAAACAGTGGACGACGAGCGAGCTATTTTACAGACCCGAGAGGATTATAGATGCAGTTTTATATATTTTGAGTTCCAATAAAATGTTTTCGGATGGGTTTTTTGTGTATTTCTTTGTAAATTTTCCGATAAAATGAATTAAGGCCCAAATATGTATTATATCGGGGGATTTGTGCGGAGGAAGACCGAACGATCGGTTTCACCACATACGCTGATCCTTCCGTTTCTAAAAGAAACTATTCTTATGCCTTAAGCGTTTTCGACAAAATGAGTCCACACTGAAAAGGAAGGCGAAGAGACAGGGATGAGAGGCTTAAAAATCCATCCCATAATAGAACAAAGGGAGATAAGTCAGAGTACAAAGGAGGAGTGGCTCAGAGACAGAGAGTCATAGAAAACAAAACTACGAATAATTGATCAGAGGCACTAAGAGGGAGAGTCTGTGTACTCTTTAAACTCAAGGTTTTCAAGTGAAATTCATGTGTAATATCACTGTTGTTGTGTTATGGCTCTCATTGAGCTCACACCTGGAAACTCTGTTCTTGAAGACATAATATAGAGGTCGACACTGAAAGCTGGACCAGGAGACGTAGCCAGGAAGTCTGCTGAACTCCTTGATTATTTGTTGTGTTGATGTGTGTGTTTATTATGTTTTCTGATTGTTAATTGTCTATATTATTCGCAGTCTTTTCAATCCATTGCACTAAGTAATATAGGCATTCCTGCACATGAGTCTGTAATACCTTAATATTGATTTAAGATCTCATTTTTAGATCAAGTGGTATTAGAGCCATTGGATTTGGTTTTGTTAAGGTTAGACAAGGTTGTGCTGGATTTTGAATGCTAACTAGATTAAAGCTCAAACTAGGAGAAGGAGAACTTGTTGAGACTAATCCTAAGATTGGAAGAGTCTATTCTCAGAGGAGAATGGCAGAAGAAGCTCCACTAGGATCAAAATCTCAGTTCATGGACAATTTTATGGCCATGCAAGCCATGGTGAAAGAGATGTATTTGGAATCTAAGAAGGGTCGAGGTGGAAGCACTTCAACACCTAAACTAGACAAAGGAGCAGAGGAACCTTTTCTAGTTGCCTCTCTAGAAGGCAAAGGGAAAGGGGAAATTCCTCCTCCACCATCTCCTCCATCCTCATCATCTTCTAGCTCTTCTAAGAAAAAGAAGAAAACTTCCTTAATCAAATTAGATGTGAAGTTTGATTTGCCAATTTATGATGGAGAAATTAATGCAGAAAAGCTAGATAATTGGATAAGACAAATTGATGTGTATTGCAGGGTACAAAACGTTGATTCAGAAAGGAATAAGATTCAGTTGGCTAGCCTTTGACTTGGAGGAATTGCACTAGTATGGTGGGAAGGCAAGACACAAGCTGATCTGCAAAAACATGGTAAAATCATTTCTACTTGGAATGAATTTGTTTCTGCTATCAAAAAGAAATTCTATCCTTTAGCTTACATGCAGCAGGAAATGATGAGTTGGCAAACTCTTCGTCAATTGAAGGGTCAAAGTGTATAGAGTTATACTTAGGAATTCAGAAAGAGAGCTTTAACTCTAGGTATATCATTAGACTCACCTAAGACCTTATTGAAGTATATAGGTGGTCTTCATAGCTATCTAAAGCATACTATTCTCATGTTTAATCCCACTAGCTTAGATGATGTATCAGTTCAAGCTACACATCTAGAAGCTAGAGGTAAGAATGTAAACCCAGAGGTTGGGGGATCATCTAAATATTCTGTAAGCAAGAGTAAGGAAAAGAAGAAACTTAAATGGAAGGAGAGGAAAGAAAACACTATACAGAAGGATAAAACTTCATGCACTCATTGCAAGAAAGAAGGACACAATGAGGCACACTACTGGTCTTTGCATCCAGAACAGAGACCTAATAAGTTCGGTGGAAGGAAGAAAAAGAATGTTGCAGCTATTCAGCAGGACTTAGGATCAGATTTAGGCGATGAAACAACAATTACAACCATAGGTATTAAAGGTAAAGTTTCTAAAGCATCCACAAGTAATTCTGCACAATATGTTGATAATGAAAATAATGAGAGGGAAATAAATGAGCTTTTTTCATATTAGAGTAATTTCCAAGAACAATAAGGTTGATACTTTATTTGATAGTGGATCACAAGTAAATTTGATTTCTGAACAATTGTAAAGAAGTTGGGATTACAAACAAAACCTCATGAGAAGCCATATCCATTAGGTTGGGTGTGTGATAAAACAAAGCTATAAGTAACAAGACAATGTAAACTTAGGTTTTCTATTAGATCAACATTTGTAGATGAGGTTGAGTTAGATATAGTTCCATTGGATATATGTGGTATTGTTTTGGGAAGTCCATACTTGTATGGTAGGGAAGCTATTTTCTATAGAGTTGAAAATAAGTATCAACTCACTAAATATGGAATATAATATATTGTAAGAGCTCATAAACTCAAAGATAACTATTCTCTCATAAACTCAGGGTAGATGAAAAGCTTTGTGAATTCAAGTAAGTATTTTTTACTAATGGTTGTAAAGGCAAAGGATCCTGAAAAATCCAATGCATTTGAGGGTTGTGATGCTAAACAAAAAGATGATTTAGTTAAAGTTGTTTCAGAGTATGATGTTCTATTTCAAGAACCAAAAGGTCTACTAGCCAAGAGAGAAATAGTACATGATATTTATTTGTAGCAAGATGCTCCATTTCCTAACATTAGAATGTACAGGTTGTCAGCTTTAGAGAATGCAAAGATAAAGAAGCAGGTACATGAGTTGCTTGATAAAGGGTTTATACAACCAAGCACATCACCATGTGGATCTCCAATCATGCTAGTGAGAAAGAAAGACGGTTCATGGATAATGTGCATTGACTATAGAGCACTAAATAAAATAACGATCAAGAATCATTATCCTCTTCCTTGTATTGATGATTTATTATATCAATTGAAAGAAGTAGTTTACTTTTCTAAGTTAGACTTGTGAAGTGGTTATCATTAGGTCAGAGTTGTAGAATAAGATGCATGGAAGACTACTTTCAAGACAAAGCAAGGACTTCATGAATGGTTGGTTATGCATTTTGGCTTAACTAATGCTCCTACTACATTTATGAGACTTATGAATGATGTACTCAGACCTTTTATTGATAATTTTGTAATTGTTTATTTAGATGACATTCTTTTTTTCAATAAGACATGGGAAGACCATGTAAAGCATGTAAAGCAGACTTTAGATGTTTTAAAAATAGAAAATATCTATGTAAAACTATCAAAATGTGAATTTGGTATAACATCTTTAAATTATTTGGGTCATATTGTAGGGGGTGGTGAATTGAATATAGATCCCTCTAAGGTTGAAGTCATTGTGAACTGGCCTAATCCCAAATTTGCTACAGAGGTTAGGAGTTTCCTAGGGGTAGCACAATACTGGAGAAAGTTTATTTCTAACTTCTCATTGATTGCAACTCCATTACATGCTTTAACAGGATTGAAACAAGTGTTTCAATGGGGAGGCAAACAACAGAAAGCCTTCGACACCTTAAAAGAGAAAATCAGTACAACACCAGTACCAGCACTGCCATATCTTCAACATCCATTTGAGATTGAGACAGATGCCAGTGACTATGCCATGGGAGCAGTGTTGATGCAACACGGAAAACCCATATGCTATCATTCTAACACATTTACTTATGCAGTAGTTAATTATCCCACATATGATAAATAATTGTATGCATTAGTACAAAGTGTGAAAAAATGGAAACATTACCTAATGGGTAAAGAAACAATCATACATATAGATCATCAACCACTTCAATATTTGCACTCACAAACTAAATTGCAGCAATCAATACATTATAGGTGGATGGCTTTTCTACAGCAATTTCATCTTGTCATCAGATATAAGAAGGGCATATACAATAAGGTTGCAGACATGTTATCAAGACCAATCATAAATGCATCTACTATACTTAAGCATAACTCAGTAATGCATGAAAGTTACATTGAACAATATGCTCAAGATGTAGAGTTTAAAGATTTATATGCAACTTTAAGTCATGGAAAGCAAGTAGAAGAATTGGATTATTATGTAAAGGACCAACTCTTATATCATTTGGAAGGTTATGCATTCCACAAATTGAAAGAGTTAACATAATCTGAGAAGCACATACTTCTCTTATATCAGGTCATTTTGGTGTAAGTGAAACAGTTGCACAATTGCTGAGGTTCTGTTATTGGCCAAGAATGCATGAGACAATTTCTAGATATATCAAAGGTTGTACTATGTGTGCTACAAGCAAGCCCAATAATAGAAAATTAGGCTTGTACACTCCACTCCCAGTTCCTTCTTGTCCTTGGGAAAGTGTTTCCATGGACTTTGTTGGGGGATTACCAAAATCTAGAAAAGGTCATGATTATTTGTATGATATTGTGGATAGGTTCAATAAAATGCATATTTTGATACCTTGTAACAAGCAGGTTACAATCGAACAAACAACAAAGTTGTTCTTTCAGAATGTATGGGTTCATTTTGGGTTACCCACTTCTATTGTATCTTATTGATCTTCTCAATTCGTTGCAAAGTTTTGGTCAAATCTATGGGAGTTGATGGACACCATATTGAAGAAGAGCACAGCATTTCATCTAAAAATAGATGGTCAGACAGAAGTGGTCAACTAGACAGTGATCCAGTTGCTCAGAGGCTATTGCAGCAAACATCCCAAGCTTTGGGATGAGCATTTGTGTTATGTGCAACATGCTTACAACTGTGCCAAGCATTCTTCTACTCAGAGATCTCCTTTTGAGTCTTCTGTTGGTTTTATACCAAAGTCTCCATTGGATTTTGTCTTTGGTAAAGACATAGCAGTTGATGGACATAGTGATGTGGACAAAGCAACCAAGTTCATTGAACAAATCTAGGAAATTCATCAGGTAGTACAGGAATAGATGGAAAGAAGTCAAGCCAAGTACAAGGCAAGACATGATAAGCATCGAGTTGAGCATAGTTTTCAAGTTGGTGATCAAGTCTGGTTGTACATCAGCAAAGACAAAATGCAAGGTGAAGGTAAGAAGCTAAAACCAATAAGGTATGGACCTTTCAAGATACTTGATAAAATTGGTGAAAATGCTTTTCACCTTGATTTGCTAGCATATATGCAGATCTATTCAGTCATTAACGCAGAAAACTTGAGATTGTATTAACCTTCATTGATTGAAGATACTAAAGAGCAAAGTCAGTTGCCTTTTATTGAGGATCTGTTGCTTGAATATCTCAATGAGTTACAGGAGGACACGGTTCTAGACAAGAAGGTAAGAACTACACGTCAAGGGGATGTTCAGTACCTAGGAGTAGGAACCAAAGGTTCAAATCCAAGCAGATCTCGATGGATAGAAATTGGACAAGTGAGGGAGTTGTACCTCACTTGATCGATGCCTAAAAACCAACTTTTGGTGGTCCAAAAGCTTTTCAGTGGGAAGGCGTGATCTAAAATGGATCTTGAAACATATATGTTAACTATCAGAAAACACTATCGTAGAGGAAAACACTAAGGAATGGTGGAAAACAGAGTTAAACAAAGAGTTAAGTCTCGTTGCACTGGAGCCGTCGAATCGACCAGATCAATGACCCAAATTAAATTGGGATATCGCATCAGGAGAGGCCAGTGGAGTATATTTGAGGCAGCCTTATGGGAAGTGCAAATAGCGACCCAACGACATAACGTGAGCCATCGGATCGAGCACACAGATCTAATGGTGGAGATCACATTATTGCATTGCAATATTTCCAAAGGGAGGAATTCACACAGGCAGACCCGACAGAGTTATGAAATAAAACAGCGAAGGATTTGAGTTATGTGGTAAGCGGTATTTCAGGTGGGCTTCCAGTGGTAAGCAGTATTGGAGAGGCTCCACCTGATTCCATACATCGGCTGACACGTAGCACACCCCAAGAGAGAGAAAACACTTTTTCAGGTAAGTAATCTCTGTGAAAGTTGGCCACCCGAAATGATCATCAATCATGGATTATCGATCATTAATCAGATGGTGAATGATGAGCGAGCTATTTTACGGACCTGATAGGATTATAGATGCGGATTTATATATTTTGAGTTCCAATAAAATGTTTTTGGACGGGTTTTTTGTGTATTTCTTTGTATTTCTGATAAAATGAAATAAGGCCCAAATATGTATTATATCGGGGGATTTGTGCGGAGGAAGACCGAATGGTCGATTTCACCGTGTACGTCAATCCTTCCACTTCTAAAAGAAACTATTATTATGCCTTAAGAATTTTCGACAAAACGTGTCCACACAGAAAAGGAAGGCGAATAGATAGGGCCGAGAGGCTTAAAAATCCATCCCATAATAGAACAAAGGGAGAGAAGTCGGAGTACAGAGGAGGAGTGGCTCATAGACAAAGAGTTAGAGAAATTGCAGCTACGAATAGTTGATCAGAGGCACTGAGACGGAGAGTCTATGTACTCTTCAAACTCGAGGTTTCGAGTGAAATCCCTATGTAATATCATTGTTGTTGTGTTATGGCTCTGATTGAGCTCACACCTGTAAGCTCTGTTCTTGAAAACATAATATAGAGGTTGACACTGAAAGCTAGACTAGGAGACGTAGCCAGGCAGTCTGGTGAACTCCTTGATTATTTACTGTGTTGATGTGTGTGTTTATTATGTTTTCTAACTGTTAATTGTCTATATTATTCGCAATATTTTTTATCAGTTGCACTAAGTAAGATAGGAATTCCTACACATGAGTCTGTAATACCTTAATATTGATTTAAGATCTCATTTTCTAATCACACGGGTATCTAGATACCCTCCAATCCCTCATGCAATCAAGGTTACCAACCCAATAGCCTACCAATATGATCACATGCCCCATCCACCCTTATCTCTTCCGGTCAGGTATGCTCACGACATTACAACTCTAGGTGTCCCGCTACCCTCACAACTCTCTAGGTACCATCCAAGCTCTCATATAGGAACACATGTCCCTTTCTTTTGATTATCTAATAGAATAAGGGAAACACCCCTTTATAGGCTTGGCATCCCATTTACTTTATGTTATAATATTATAATATACCATCATGTTAGGATACTTTTTATCATGGAGACTCATCCCCCCATACTCTTTTTCCCCTTGGTCCATAGCTAAATGACAAGTTAGCTAAATGCCATGTAAGCTAGGCTCACTCACGTGATCATCCCCTAGGCTTTCTAACTTAAAGCTCATAATTTTGTTGGATCAGTGACCTAATTCATCTTATATACATACACAAACACACAATCCTCAATGGAACTCAATTCACTAGCATAATAATACCAATCCTCTAACCCATTACATAGGTACACTGACCTCAAACATATTAGTACCTTGGACCACTAAAATAAAATATATTTACATGCAGAGGCATGTAAGCCTCAATAAAACTAGCCTAGAACGTTCTTGCTCACCAACCTAATAATACAGGTCTTATGACCCATTACATAGGCACATCAACCTCAAACATACAAGTACAAATAGTGGTATACAAAACCCTGAGAGGACATGGCTCACTAGCCTAATCAACTTGTATCATTTCACTAACCTAAATTTCAGATGTACATGTATAGTACAACTCAAGGATCTAATTGGTGGTATTAAAACCTATTATCTGAATCTCATTGAGCATCATTATGATCTCATAGTGAGCTTCATTTTTTTTTAGTAGAACTCTCCTCAACAACATTTTCATGTGTGAATAAATATCAAACATGTGCATGTATTGATTAACCCTTCCTCTGGTGTGCCCAATGTATGGTATCCAGTTAGAAAATTCACTATAAATCTCAATAACCAATAGAAATTACCTATCCAAAAAGATTCTATGCTTTTCCTCAACTATCTCAATCTAAATTTGAGGCGAGGTGTGGTCTCTTTTCCTTTAAGCAAAAGCCTTTTCTCATTGTTGTGAACAATAATTCATTTGCTAGTAATAAGTTGCTCCGCAACATCGATTGAAATCATGTTGATGCATCCTAGAACCATGGGGACTTCACTCAATGAACCTCTAACATACCACATGTGTTAATGGCATACTAAACAAAACCCTAATTTGACTACATATTGGAAAATACCTTTAAAAATTGCATTATTTAACCACCTGCCAATATAAACCCAATACACCTTCTCGATTTTAAAAACCTCTACTTTCACTAGATATTGTAGGTATCCATTTTTTTGTTAACATTTTTTGTACCCCTTCATATTTTTTCAATAACTTTGATCTTCATTTTTTATACCTGCCAATTTAAAAACCTTTTACCCCCTATTATATGCTCAATATATTATGTCGTTTTTTCCTCAATATATATCCCCCAATATGAATACACGTGGTATGGTATTGCTCCACTATGTAGGTTTTAACCCTGTATAGAAATTAACTGCATACAAATTCTAAAACACAAAAAATAAATAATGCGAGATCATAACACATAAAACACATATACACAAAGATTTTCTCCTCGATCCCAAAACCGAGACTACCAACTTGATTTTTCATTATGTTCCTTTCATTGTTACAATACATATTTATACATTCCTAAGCATTCAATACCATGGAACAAAAACCATTGCGTCTAAAACCATGGACTGAAAACCATCATGTCCAAAACCATGTGCAAAAAATCATTCACAAAACCATAAGTAGGTCCGCCAACCTAATATAGGGTCCAAAAAAAAAATTTCCCGGGGCGCTTACCCAGACCCCATAGAGTAGGCGTTACTTGCACCCTCAAACCCCTTATGACTTCCCCCCCCCCGCTACTTAATCGGTGCAACAAAGGGGGGTCCTCCCCTTCTAACCCCCCAATTAAATACATGGGCTAGTCATAGAAATAATATAACACAACCCAACATTCTCCTACTTGTTGTTTTCTTTCCATAGGGGGCCAAAAGAGAGCTCAGTCATTTATCCAGCACTGCAATGCCCATTGTTTCTCTACACCAAGAGAACTTCTCAAAGCTCACAGATTTTTTCAATGCATTTGCAGTATTCTTCAAAGTGTCCAGCTTTACCAGCAACACCTTTTTGTCTTATATCATATCCCTTAGAAAGTGATATTGAACATCAATGTGATTTGTCTTTGAATGATATGAAGGGTTCTTTGCTAAGAAAATTGCACTTCGGTTGTCACAGTCTATCCTTATAGCTCCCTATACTAACCCCATACTTGAACACAATCTCTACAACCAAACTGCTTCCTTGCTTGCATGAGTGGTTGCCATGCATTCTACCTCTATAGTTGATAGTGCCACTACAGATTGTTTCTTACTCATCTAACTAACTGGACCTCTAGATAGGTTAAACACATACCCACTTGTAGATATTCTCTGATCCAGATCTCCAGCCCAATCTGCATCAATAAAGCCATGAATATCCAACACTCTATCCAATCCTGGTATTCCTTGGTAGCACAAACCATAATCACTAGTGCCACGCAAATACCTAAAAACCCGCTTCACTGTTGTCCAATGCTCCTTCCCTAGTTTTGACATAAACCTGTTCAATACTCCCACTACATGTTCAATGTCTGGTCTATTACATACCATTTCATACATCAGCCTACTGACTGCACTTGCATATGGAACACGGGACATGTCCTCTTCCTCTTCTTGTGTCTTGGGACACTGTTAAGCAAATAACCTGATACCTACAGGAATAGGAACCTTCACCAGTTTACTATCCTGCATACTAAACCTCTACAGTATTGTCTTGACATACTTCCTCTTATTTAACCAGAGCTTCCTCTTTGCCCAATCTCTTCTAATTTCCATACCCAAAATATAGTTTGCAGCACCAAGATCTTTCATGTCGAATTTGGAGGACAATTGGGTCTTCAAATCTTGGATAATTTCTTTGTCATTTCCAACCAGCAACATATCATCCACATACAAGACCAGATAAATAACACAGTCACCAATTAATTTAAAATACACATAATGATATGCTTTGCTTCTGGTGAAGCCAAGTCCCCATATAAATGTATCAAATTTTTGATACCACATCCTTGGTGACTGTTTTAACCCATACAGAGACTTCTTTAACTTGCATACCATTTCTTTCTTACACTTCACCGCAAAAGCTTCAGGTTGCTTCATGTAGATCTCCTCTTCGACATCCCCATGAAGAAATGATGTCTTCACATCCATTTGATATACCTCAAAATCAAAAGCGGCAACAACAAATAAAAGTAATATAATAGAAGTTACCTTGGCAACAGGAGAAAAAATATCACCAAAATCAATTCCTGACACCTGGGAATAACCTTTTGTTACCAACCGAGCTTTGTATTTCTCCACCTTTCCTTCTGTATTTGTCTTGTTCTTGAACACCCATTTGCTGCCAATGGGTTTCCTTCCAGCTAGCAACTCCACTAGATCCCAAGCCTCATTTTTGTGCAAAGATGCCATTTCATTAACCATGGGCTCTTTCCAGAGTTTTCCATCCTCTGAATCTACTGCTTCCTTCACAGTTTTGGGATCATCATCAGTAACAGATAAAGCAAAAATTGAATAGAAAGTAGATGGACTATACCTTTCTGGTTGCCTTCTTTCTCAAACTGATCTTCTCACACCCAAAGTTTGTGGCTTTTCATCTTCTGATTCCTCCTCTGCTGTAGAGTATGATTCTTTCTCCTTTAGCTCAAACTCTATCTTCTTAGGTTCCTTTGGTTGGACTTTGTTAGAGTCGGTCTCTTCAGCCCTCCGTCAGAGATCAAAATCTCTTTTGTTGCATTTCATTTTATGGGTATCATTCATGTTCAATCATTTGCATTCCATTAGGAGCATCAATATTCTGACGGAAGGGTCTTGTCATTCATCTCCCTCATGTCATGTACCTTCTGGTCCGTGTCTGCTCATCAAAGTCAATTTTAAAGTCATATACAATCTTGTTTGCTCTCGTGGTCAGCAAAGAGTCATTTTAGTCAGTAGGTCTAGGGTTTCACGAGTTTAGTCTTCAAAATGGCTAATAATGCTAGCAAGCACATGAGGGAGGTTCAAAATAAGTTTTCATTGCAAAATTCCATCGTAATAATGCTCGATCATGACTTTTCTTCAAAACTCTGTTTTGAAGAAAAATCATTAAATTTCGTCTTTTGTAATAAATATCATGTGATTTTCAAAGTTGTTTCAGTTGTAAAGTCCTTCAGGCACAGCCCTAGTCACCTTTTCCAAATCCAACGACATCCATCCCTATAGAATAGACAAAGAGATTCAGAATCAGTTCAACAAATCAAATGGAAACAAAATCAGAGTTTGTATTAAAAAGTGAAAGTGCCAAAGTTCTGCAAACATTAGGAAAGTGGGTTTCATGAGCTAAAATCTCAAAGGCTCTTTGTTTACAAGCAATTCCTTCATTTTAAAAGTTCATTTGTAAAGAGAAGCAAGGTAGGGAAATTAAGTGAGAAATTGGGTGAAAAACACATTAAGTTTCTAGGCGCAGCGCACTGGGCAAGAGGCGCGGTGCATACAGTCAGCACGGCGCACTGGGCCTCAAAACTTAGTGCATTTTTACATGGGCGCGGCACATATAGAAAGAGGGCCTGAAACTTGCTCAAACTCACTCCAATTGCCCGAAATCTTATGGAATGGTCTTGAAACAAGTAGATAGAGCCTCCAAATACTGTTTTCTATCCAAGTTGATGCTTGTTTTGTGGAGCTTATAAAAAACAATCAAACACTACCATTTGAAAAACCTTGTTGCCTAGGGTTTGATTAACTATTGTGCTATCAAGCCTATCATTCTCTATCACTCTCCCTCTTTCATTTAAATTTTAAAATCCCCAAATCCCAATTCCCAAACACAGTCAAGTGACTCTCCTCACCTTCACTTGATTGAACCATACTTTTCCCACAGTTCTATACCCACTGTCCCTATTTATCACAGTCTTGTCCTACTTGGCTATGTTTTGGCAATTGGAGGTAATAATCATCAAGTATTCATTTCTCATTTTTAACCAACCAAGCATACACTTGTCATATACATTACAACATCATGACAGACACAAACACATCATATGAACAAGACAGTGATTCCTCCACTGAACTGCATGCACCAGGAGAACAATGAAACATCGCAAAACGCATGATTGACTTCGGTTATTAGCTCAAGATTCTTTGGCTGAGCATAGTACTTGATGAGGCACTTTCAACTCAAATTTCAAGGAATTTGGAACAAATTTTGTCATTTTTGAATTTTTTGGTTGCAAAAAAGATTTTCCTACCCAACGCGTAGCGCCACTTGGCGCGCGCTTATAATTGGGAGATCCTCTGGAGGAAAACTTGGCATTTCTGGATTTTTTATGAAAAGTTATGCATGCTCAGGAATGGCCTAAGGATTTCATCAAGTTCTGGGTTGCCTAAAGGGTCAAAAACACACAAAAAATGACCTTTCTACCACCTTTTGCACCCACAGGAAGTAGTCTTGGGAGATTGGATTTTTGGAGGGGAAAATGGACACTAAATCCAAACATTCCACTTGGGTTGGAAAGTAGACAGGAAAGGCTTTCCAACGCGCTATCATGATATCAATTTGGACTTAGGGAAGGGCCTCAAAATCAGCTCCAAAGTTGTGTTATGCATAGAGATGTCGGGTGCAGCACATAGAGAGTTTTGGCCTATTTTTCACTCTTCAGCTCAGAATTTCGGCCAGATTTGACTAGTTTCACTTTTTGATATTACTCTTGATCTAACTTGATGTAATTTCATGGCCATGATGTAATTTTGGCACATTTTTACTTGTTTTAGTAGATTCATTCACCATAAGGTGAAATGTGAATGAATGAATTAGTTTCCTAGCGTATAGAGGCAAGTTGTTTCTTTGCCTATTTTTCAGCTCCTTGTTTAGATATGGTTGAAAAAACTCCTAGAATGATGAGCTCGACCCCTAGAGGCATGGGAAGGAGTTAGGCTTGTCTATATCATGTAATTTCTCAGTCATTTTCAGGGTTGGACACTTGGGATTGCTTGGCACTTCATTGTACATTTGATTTCTGCATTTTTGGCAAAGGAAAGACCATGGTTTTGCAGCACTTGTTGGGATCCTTGTGGCTCTATGTTTTGATGGTGTTTTTATTCATGCAATTTCAAGTTCATTGATGTTTTATGCATGCCATTTCCCTTCTCTTTACTTCTGAAACTAAACAAATTGAGTGACAAAGGTAGAATTCATTAGCTTATGGTGCTCCGCCTTAAAATTTGTTTAGTTTTACATATTTTCATATGTTTGGAGAGGATTCTTGTAGCCTCTTGCCCTCTTCAGTTCCTCAATGGTATTTTCTATCCATTCATTTCATCTAAAACATCAAAACTACTGCCTACCTTTCCCCAACCGAAACTCTGCAAAAATTTGGCCTCATCCCCGGACCCAAATTTTCCTTTCCCTTTTTCCAACAAAAACCCCCAAAAAATCAAATCAAATCCTTGCACTTCATACCTAGCCTAAGATTAGTTGTAAAATCAGTCATCTCAAACCCCATCTGATTATCTTTTGCTAAGATTGACCCGGAGAGAGCCCTCTCCTGTCCTCGTAGGGCTAGCTACGAGGCTGAACATGGTTTGATGTGGACCTAGAAGCTTACCTTTTCAGCCTAAGGTAAATCTAGGCTCTAACATAGTGGTGACTCCACTGGGGAAGAAAGTTTATTTTCATTGTTTGGCTTTGTAGACTACAGACAGAGCCTGAAGCTAGCAAGGTAGCCTTCGAAATGCTCTTGCTTTGCATTAGCGAAAGTAGATGAAAGCTGCTTCAGTCAATCTCCAGTCTAGTTTATAAACTAAACATCTAATCTAAAATGATCACCCCAGTACATGTATCAAGTTCAGATCTAATGGTTGATGGTGGACAACGATCAGACATAAGAAGGTTGAAATCATTCACCTAGTGACTCCTGTAAAGACTCCACTAGAGGACTAACTCTTTCTCTGAGAAAATGGAAGGATCTTACACATAGTTCGGGTATCCAAAGTGGCATGGTATTCTGGATCTAGTCTGATTTCTTGTAAATTACTTCTTTGCTGTTCTTGAAGCTGTCCTGAAAGTTTTTCAGAATTTTTTGTATGATAAAGGTGATCAAAATCTTCAATCGGCCTATTCAAAAAGTGTAAATACTGAGTTTCCCTTTGATCCTGGCCTCCTTACTTTTTCCACATCTTATGATGACTCTCTTCAGAGTGATGAGCCTAAAGAAAACAAAATTGATCCCATAGCTCTTATATATACTCCTACACCTTTTATAGTCCCAGATAGGTATAGACCTCTTGTTTTACCTTCTGTACTCCATGCTTTCCCTGCAAATTAATTTATTATCTATATTTATCAAGATTTGATGGTGAATTTAACAATGTCAACGCTGAGCAACATGTGCATAATGTTGAGACTTTTATAGACCTTTTTGAAGTTGATAACGAAGATGTTAGTATTAGGCTTTTTGCTCTTTCTTTGCAAGGAAAAGTGAAGCATTGGTTCAAATCCCTACTTGATGCGAGCATCTCCAATTTCCAGCAGTTCGTCAAAGTTTTTCTCGATAGGTGGGTGGTCAGACAGAACCCTTTCTTGATTATAGAAGAGTATAACCAGCTGAAAAGACTGCTATGGGAGATAGTACAACAGTTTTCTGCCAGATTTAACCAATTTTATTATTTGATGCCAGTTGATATAAGACCTCCTCCTAGATCTGCTCTCTTGCACTACCTAGGTCCGGAAATGGAGTTTTAACAGTACAACAGTTTTCTGCCAGATTTAACCAATTTTATTATTTGATGCCAGTTGATATGAGACCTCCTCCTAGATCCGGAAATGGAGTTTTAACTAAGAGAAAGGAATATTGCAACACTTGAAGAGATGCATAACAGTGCAGTAGATGTAGAGGCTCATTTGCTGATCCAAAGGGCAAAGTTGAAGGAAGAAGATATGAAAAACATAGATCCAGAGGAATCGACATCTTTAGAGGTAAAGCTTGATATTTTGGCAAGTGCAGTGGAATAGATGATGCAAAGGATCACCACAAGGAATGAGTATAGTGTTCAAGCCCATCGCTCGCTGATTGAAGAAGAACAAATCGCTGCTCCAAAACATTTTCTTGCTTATCCTAGTTGTCATAGATCTGATAATGATTGTTTTATAGATCATCTTAGAGAAGAGAGATCTGTTGATATGACGTGTATGCTTGATGATGTTTTTTATATTGATGATTTTCCTAAGTTTGATCAGTATGATGATGATTATGTTCTCCAAACAGAAGCTAATCTTGTAGACAAATCTGCAGCTAGTTTGTGGGAGGAGGAAGTTCACTTTTAGTAGCTTGAGTACAGTGATCAACCGATGCATATTAGCTATGACAGTGAGGAGGATAGTGAAGAAAATTTTGAAGTAAGTGAAGGATCTTTACCTTTTTGTTTTTCTTCGTTTCAGTTCATCGGAGACAACATTCATGCAATCAGAAATAAACTATCAACAAGTCTTGATCTGGACCATCTTGAGGGCAATGAAAACATTGTTCAAGACTTCTCATATTCAGATTTGCAATCCCTGAATACCATTGATTGTCAAGTTGCAGATGAGGACATGGAAACGGGCACATATGATCAAATGATACAAGATGACTCCGTACCATTTTTCTTTGAATCATTTCATTTTTTGAAAGGTAAATTGCATAGTAAATCTTCAAATGAGCAGCCTGTAGGAAATCAACAATTTCTCAGTTTTAATGTGGAGGATGAGACAGATAGCGAAATGCTTGAGCAAGTTGTTAATGAGAAATCTTCCCCTGGAACGACTGATGAAATCATTTTGGAAACAAAACCCTCCCTAGCACTAGATTTGCAGCCACCAAACGCAATTGAAGGTCAGATTACAGATGAAGGCGTGGAAGCCAAAATATATGATTTAATGATGCAAGACGATTCTGTACCCTTTTGTTTCGAAGCATTTCATTTTATAAAGCAGAATCTTCGTAATATCTCTAAAGAAAAGGTTGAATAGCCAGTAGGATGTCATACAATTTTAATGGATAAATCGCAGTAGTGTTCTCAAATTTTTGATGATCCTATTGCTCGTGTGTTAGATGATGTTTGCTGTAAAAGTTCTTCTCCATTAGCTAACCACGTGCCAAAAACGAATGTTGATAATAATCTTGTTCAAAAGTCGACTTCATTGTCTTGTTTAACAGATTTTTCATTACAAATCTCACACCAATGTTTGCAATCATATGAAGAGATTGATAAAGGAGACTTTTGTTCTATTTGGAATCAACAACAGAGTTTGGTTATCCACAAAATTCAGGATCCTTTTGACAGCCTGCTGCTGTCCCCAAAGAAAGACAACACAGATGTGAGGAAAATCTTAATATCTAGCTATGAAGATTACTTGGACCAGAGCAGTAATGTGTTAACGAAAATCAATAACGATGTCTATGAAGATCCTTTCTCAGTATTCTTGAAGTCATCCAGTCAACTCATGCTTTGCAAGTTTATCAACAGTCAACTTGAGTCCAAGTTTCCATGGGAGTTTCCTTTTGATTCTTCCCTTTTCCTACGCATCAGAAAGAATTTAGGAAGAAATCAAATAGTAGCCAGGATACTTACCTGGTTGCATTGCCTGTTCCATTTCACTTGATCGGGTGGTGAAAAGAATAATTAGAGTAGGTTTGATGAATAAGCTCAATTATTAGCATCTTTCCAGTTTGTTAGTTATGTTTTAGTCATGTTTGATTTTATTATGGTTTTTAGTTTTAGCCTTGAGTCAGAGTCAGTCTGCATAATGTCAATTTTCGTGTTTTGACTCCATTTCCCAATGAATGAAGGCACTGTTTTCTCTCCCAAAGATATGCAGTTCTTGGCACCTCCAAGGAGCTACCATCCCCATTGGAGCCAATGTTAGAGTTTGTCCCTTCAGCCCTCCGTCAAAGATCAAAATCTCTTTTGTTGCATTTCATTTTAGGGGTCTCATTCATGTTTAGTCATTTGCATTCCATTAGGAGCATCGATCTTCTGATGGAAGGGTCTTGTCACTCATCTCCCTCATGTCATGTACCTGCTGGCCTATGTCTGCTCATCAAAGTCAATTTTAAAGTCATATACAGTCTTGTTTGGTCTCGTGGTCATCAAAGAGTCATTTTAGCCAGTAGGTCTAGGGTCTCGTGAGTTTAGTCTTTAAAATGGCTAATAATGCTAGCAAGCATATGAGGGAGGTTCGAAATAAGTTTTCATTGCAAAATTTCATCGTAATAATGATCGATCATGACTTTTCTTCAAAACTTTGTTTTGAAGAAAAATCATCAAATTTCGTCTTTTGTAATAAATATCATGTGATTTTCAAAGTTGTTTCAGTTGTAAAATCCTTCAGGTGCAGCCCTGGTCGCCTTTGCCAAATCCAACGACATCCACCCCTGCAGAATAGGCAAAGAGATTCATCATCAGTTCAACAAATCAAATGGAAACAAAATCAAAGTTTGTATTAAAAAGTGAAAGTGCCAAAGTTCGGCAAACATTATGAAAGTGGGTTTCATGAGCTAAAATCTCAAAGGCTCTTTGTCTATAAGCAATTCCTTCATTTGAAAAGATCATTTGTAAAAGAGAAGCAAGGCAGGGCAATCAAGTGAGAAATTGGGCAAAAAACGCATTAAGTTGCTAGGCACGACGCACTGGGCAAGAGGCATGGCGCATACAGCCGGCGCGATGCACTGGGCCTCAAAACTCAGTGCATTTTTACACGGGCGTGGTGCATTGGTGAGGCGCGACGCATTTGGCTGGGTGCACGGCGCATACAGCCAGAGGGCCTGAAACTTGCTCAAACTCGCTCCAATCACCTGAAATCGCATGGAATGGTCATGAAACAAGTAGGTAGAGCCTCAAAATACTATTTTCTATCCAAGTTGATTCTTGTTTTGTGGAGCTTATAAAAAACAATCAAACCCTACCATTTGAAAAACCTTGTTGCCTAGGGATTGATTAACTATTGTGCTCTCAAGCCTATCATTCCCTATCACTCTCCCTCTTTCATTTCACTTTTAAAATCCCCAAATCCCAATTCCCAAACACAGTCAAGTGACTCTCCTCACCTTCACTTGATTGAACCATATTTTTCCCATAGTTCTATACCCAATGTCCCTATTTATCACAGTCTTGTCCTACTTGGCTATGTTTTGGCGACTGGAGGTAATAAACATCAAGTCTTCATTTCTCATTTTCAACCAAGAAAACATACACTTGTCATATACATTACAACATCATGATGGACACAGACACATCATATGAACAAGACAGTGATTCTGCCACTGAACTGCATCCACCAAGGGAACAATGAAACATTGCAAAACACATGATTACTCTGGATATTGGCCGAAGCTTCTTTGGCTGAGCATAGTACTTGATGAGGCACTTTCAGCTCAAATTTCAAGGAATTTGGAACAAATTTTGTCATTTTTGAATTTTTTGGTCGCAAAACAGATTTTCCTGCCCAACGCGTAGTGCCACTTGGTGTGCGCTTATAATTGGGAGATCCTCTAGAGGAAAACTTGGCATCTCTAGATTTTTTATGAAACTTTATGGATGCTCAGGAATGGCCTAAGGATTTCATCAAGTTCTAGGTTGCCTTAAGGGTCAAAAACACACAAAAAATGACCTTTCTGCGACCTTTTGCACCCACAGGAAGCAGTATTGGGAGATTGGATTTTTGGAGGGGAAAATGGACACCAAATCTAGAAATTCCACTTGGGTTGGAAAGTAGACAGGCAGGGCTTTCCAATGAGTTATCAGGAGCTTAATTTGGACTTCAGGAAGGATCACAAAGTCAGCTCCCAAGTTGTGCTACGCATAGAGATGTCGGGCGCGGCGCATAGAGAGTTTTGGCCTAGTTTTCACTCTTCAGCTCAGAATTTCGGCCAATTTTGACTAGTTTCACTTTTTGATGTTACTCTTGATCTAACTTGATGTAATTTCATGGCCATTATGTAATTTTGGCACATTTTTACTTGTTTTAGTAGATTCATTCACCAAAAGGTGAAATGTGAATGAATGAATTAGTTTCCTAGCATATAGAGGCAAGTTGTTTCTTTGCCTATTTTTCAGCTCCTTATTTAGATATGGTTGAAACAACTCCTAGAATGATGAGCTCAACCACTAGAGGCATGGGAAGGAGTTAGGCTTGTCTATATCATGTAATTTCTCAGTCATTTTCAGGGTTGGAAACTTGGGATTGCTTGGCACTTCATTGTACATTTGATTTCTGCATTTTTGGCAAAGGAAAGACCATGGTTTTGCAGCACTTGTTGAGATCCTTGTGGCTCTATGTTTTGATGGTGTTTTTCTTCATTAAATTGTAAGTTCATTGATGTTTTATGTATGCCATTTCCCTTCTCTTTGCTTCTAAAACTAAACAAATTGAGTGACAAAGGTAGAATTCATTAGCTTATGGTGCTCTGCCTTAAACTTTGTTTACTTTTACATATTTTCATCTGTATGGAGAGGATTCTTGTAGCCTCTTGCCCTCTTCAGCTCCTCAGCGGTCTTTTCTATCTTTCATTTCATCTAAAACATCAAAAATATTGCCTACCTTGCCCCAACCGGAACTCTGCAAAAATTTGGCCTCATCCCCAGACCCAAATTTGCCTTTCCCTTTTTCTAACAAAAACCCCCAAAAAATCAAATCAAATCCTTGCACTTCATACCTAGCCTAAGATTAGTTGTAAAATCAGTCATCTCAAGCCCCATCTGATTATATTTTACTGAGATTGACTCGGAGAGAGCCCTCTCTTGTCCTCGTAGGGCTAGCTATGAGGCTGAGCGTGGTTTGATGTGGACCTAGAAGCTTACCTTTTCAGCTTGAGGTAAATCTAGGCTCTAACAGACTTCATGTTTAATAACATCTTTTACCTCTCTGAACACCACATCTTGGCTGTACACAACCTTCCTTGTTACTGGGTTCTAAAGCTTATAACCCTTTAAACCATCCTTATACCTAATGAAGATGCACTTTTCAGATTTACTATCCAACTTGGTTCGTTTCTCCTTTGGAACATGTACATATGCATCACATATAAAAACCCTCATATGTGAAAGAGAGGGTTTCTTACCAGTCCATACCTCCTGTGGAGTCTTATCCTCGAATGCTGATAAAGGTGATCTGTTGACCAGGTAACATGTTGTCTACACCGCCTCTGCCCAAAATTCCTGTCCTAACCCGGCACCACTGAGCATGCTTCTTGCCCTTTCCATCAACGTCTTGTTCATTCTTTCTACAACTCCATTTTTCTGAGGTGTATATGGAGTCGTCTTCTACCGTTCTATAGCACACTTCTTATAGAATTATTCAAATTCCTTACTGCAAAACTCTCCACCATTGTCTGTCCTCAGCACTTTTATCTTCTTCTCTATCTGGTTTTCCACCAGAGCCTTAAATTATTTAAACCTGTTAAAGATTTCAAATTTATTCTTAAGGACATATATCCATGTATTCCTTGAGAAGTCATCTATAAATGATACATATTACACAGGCTTACCTAGTGATGGAACCTTCACATGTCCAAACACATCACTGTGCACAAGCTCTAATATATATTTCACCCTCTTACCACCAGAGGGGAAACTCACCCGATTCTACTTCCCATATACAATAATTACAGTAGGATATCGAAATGCGAAGAGTATTTAATCCCCCAGTACTTTATCCATTATCCCTACCCATGAAGTATTCTGAATGGCCCTCTTCTTCACTAATATGTCTCCTTAATTGCCTGTGTACCTCCCGACAACATGGTCTTCTCTCTTAGAGACTACTAGATTTTTTTGCCTCTACCGTTCAGGAACACTAACTTTTCACCATCAAAAACAGTTGCTACCTTTCAGCTTATATAATATTTCAATCTCTCCCTGCATCAATACCAGTGTTCCCCAACCATCTTCAGTATCCTATCGACCTATCCTTCCTATAATCCCTCTAAAAGACATCACCACCATCGTTTCTCTCTTGCCATACTCACAGAACCACTCTCTATGGGAGTGAAGTGAAAGGATGCACCTGAGTCAATCAACCATGCCTCATGATCTACATGTGTACTTGAAGAAGACAAGTACACATCCCCACCTTCATCTAACGTGGTTTTCGCCTCTACAAAAGGATCATCATCAGATCCCTTTCCTTTATCAAGAGCTTTAGATTTACAATCCTTTTTGTAGTGCCCTTCCTTTCCGCATTTCCAACACACCACCTTTACAGGTTTTCCTAGAGATTTATATCTCCCACTTGATGACTTACTTTTGTTTTTGTTCTAGGACCATCCTCATACAAACAAGGCATCACGATTTTGGTTCTCCACATTTTTCCGTCTCATCTCCTCCATTAGTAAGGATGAGACTATTTCATCAAACTGCAAGGTAGTTGCATTGCTACCTATTGCAATAACCAGACTATCCCACGAATCTAGTAGAGAACACAACAAACTAATGCACTTATCTTCATCTGAAATGTTGATATCAACAAACAATAACTAACTTACTACAATATTAAATGCATTCGTATGCTCTGTCACCGAGTCTCCATCTTTCATCCTCAAGTTATATAGATTTTTCGTAGGAATAGTTTATTCACCAGAGACTTAGATTGGTACAAAGTCCCTAACTTTTCCCACAAAGCCTTCATTGTAGCTTCCCCTGATATATTCAACAATACTGAATCTGAGACACACAATCATATTGTGCTTTTTCCCTTCCAATCCAATTTCTTCCATTCTTCATCAAGCACTCCCGTTGGTTTAGTACCTAGATCTACTGTGATCCACTGATCTTTATCCACCAACAGATCCTTAATCTTGAGTTTCGACAACTCAAAACTCTGACCATTAAATTTCTCAATCTCTATCTTTCCACTGCTTGCCATCTTCTTTCACTACTAGAATTGATCCCACAAATCTCCCACTGAACAGGGTCTTCCATAGGCCTGAAAGAAACCCTTCAGCAATAAAGGTGTCCCCTTGAAGCCAAAACAACTCCAATGCCAAATGTAGGTTTTAACCTCGTACAAAAATTACCTACATACGAATTCTAAAACATAGAAAATAAACAATGCGAGAGCATAACACAGAAAACACATATACACAGATATTTTCCCCTGGATCCCAAAACCAAGACTACCAACTTGATTTTCCATTATGTTCCTTTCAATGTTATAAGACATATTTATACATGTTGAAGCATCCAATACCATGGACCGAAAACCATCACGTTCAAAACCATGAACTGAGAACCATCACGTCCAAAACCATGGACTGAAAACCATTGTGTCCAAAACCATGCGCGAAAAATCATGCACAAAACCATAGGTAGGTCCGCCAAACCTAATATAGGGTCCAAAAACAAAATTTTCCGGGGCACTGCCCTGGACCCCATAGAGTAGGGTTACCTGCAACCCTCAAACCCCTTGTGATTCCCCCCGCTACGCAATCGGTGGAACGAATGGTGGGCTCCCCTTCTAACCCCTCGGTTAACTACATGGGCTAGTCATGGAAAGAATATAACATAACCCAACACACTAGTGAAGCCCCCATGCCTATAATAGGTCATCTAATTCTAGTGTCAAATTAAAGGCATGAAGAGTGAAGGACTAAATGAGATATATATGTGATGGATTGAACTAGAGGGACAAGGAGAGCATAGGTGATAATCCAAAGTAGAAAGAAAGAAATAGCAGTGAGGGAGGTGAGAGTCATGGAAACAAAGAAAAATACATTAGAGCTTAACCAAAGGCATCCCAACACCTCAGAGGTGTTGTTAAGGAAGAAAAACAACCTAAGAATAGTAGGGAAAATGATCTAGGTAAGATGAGGAGAACAAACTAGGTTGAAGGAATTCGAAAACATAATCTATGGAAGGCTAGAAGGGAACCCAATTTTGGATCAATAATGGAAGTTACAAAAAAGTAGTGGAAAATCCATAGAGGATCATAAATCTAAATTGAAACTTCTGTAAAGAAAGTAAATGCAACACCAGCCATCCAATTTATATTCATTCTTGTTTCCAACCTACAACACAACTCGAAACTGACTTCATGCAACCATAATAAGAAATAATGGGGTGCAATAACAAAGTGAAACTTGGGAAAAGGAACCTAAAATGTGTTAATCCTGGTTGACAAGCCCACTTTGGATATTGCACTACTCACAATGACTAAGTGAATTATAGGCCAAGTAAGGAATGAGTTGCAGGGTGGCATCATGAACCCATCACCTGTGTCACAACACCTTGGCATGAATGCCCCTATCTACACTCTGAACTTATGTCAACGCATTATACCAAAAGGTGTACACTCCCATAGGTGTATTATCCTCCAACCATGCATATAATTATTATCTTGGAGGATGGTTTGTAACATCCCCCTCATTTATTCCTGATGGTATTGTGGCCATGCCTTCCCCCATCTATCCTTCTTTGACACCCGATATAGGTAGAGGAAATATTTAGATGTGAGATATAAGCATTGATATTTAATATCAACGTGAGACCAATTCATCCATGCTCCACTAAATTGTTGTGCTAGATGTTAACAACCTTTGTTTTCCAGGAGGTCAACAATCTTATTGCCTACTCATTTGAAATGTAAGGCGATAATGACCATGATATGCTGCATTGTGCTTACCACCTTCTCCAATAAATTCTCAAATCTATATATTTTTAAATTTCTATTGGGAGTTGAACCATGAATGAGTTTGGTGAGCATGTTGATTATCAATTTTAAATCTCCTTCCAAAATGAGCTTCTAATAACTTAGAGTCTGAGCGTAGTGTAACCTCATTTATAACACTTTCAACTCTACTACATTATTGCTAGAGTCCCCCATGGATTCATAGAAAATGAATGTTATGTTGCTAGTATGATCCTAGAAGAGACCTCCATAACTTGTTATTCATGGGCTACCTTTAGTTGCTTCATCAAAATTAAGTTATATGAAGGATAGAGGGTAGTGGGGGGGACTCCAAATAGAGAAGTATAGAGGAGAAGATTTAAGGGAGGCCAGGGTAAGATACTGAAGGAGCTTGGATATTCCCCCGACCTTTAGAAAAATTTTCATCCTAGCCTGATGTTTTCAAATCCATATTCAACCAAGTTTGAGAGAAGTTAGATTCACTAAGTTTGGAGTGGATAATAGACTAGAGATCCACTGTGTTCAAGTAGTGGTTTTCAAATATTCTATAGTTTCACTCCTTCCAAAGGGCCTAGAGTAGGAATCATAGTAATAAGACCCAAATCCTATTAAGAATTAGATTGGAAAAAACAATCTCCCTCCAACGTTCAAGAATAGAGGTGATGTTGGAGGATTTGCAATCCAAAATCCTTAGGCTATTTTCTATGTGTGACCACAAGGAAAAGGAAAAAACACATCCATTAAATAGTTGGTATTGGTTTTCCAAATATACTTTGCATAGGTAATACAATGAGGGACAAAAGAATCCTCTTTTAATTATTATCCCAAGTTAGAGTTTTCTTATGCACTAAGATCCATAAAAAGAGAAAAACAATTAGCCATATGTTTTGTTTCCAAATCTTATTTTGTATTAAATGTTTGGGTTGTGTTGAGGTATTGACCTATGGGTGATAGGCCTCTTTGATTGAAAAGTTTCCACTTTAAGAGTTCCCCCAACATAGCTTGTATGTCTTAGATGAATGAGACATGGTCCTTTATTACAAGCCTTTCTAGAAGAAGCTTTGGTCCCAATATAACACAACCGTGGATTTGGTTATTGATTAATTTGATGTTGGATATTGTGCAAGGCTTGTTGATTTCATAGTTTAGGGGTTTACTACCAGGAGTCATCCTAGAAGAGTGTCGTTTCACCATTTTGAACTTCCCAAAAATATTGATGCTTGATAAGATGCGATCCTTTTTCTTCTAACTTCCATTTTGAGGAGCTAGTTGGGTGGGGATTGGATCTTAGTAGAACATGATTGGGGAGATTATTGCCATATTTTTGGTTCCATAATACATAGTGATTTCCTTTATTGGACCCATCTTTAGCCTATTTTGGCTCCTAATTCCATTCTTAGGATTTAGGATCTCTTATGCCTAGGTTGCCATAGTGTTTGGGAAAACATAATTTGTCCCAAACCATCAAGGCACACTTACACTCTCCCTTGCAATAAGAATGTCCTTTGTATGCTATGAATAGTTGATAGAATGGAATATAGAGTCATCAAAGCTAAGAAGAGGTAAAAAAGAACTGCATAAATGATTAATCTGAGGAGGATCGCATGACATGAAAGGTTCAACAATATCAAGGTACAAATTGTTAGTTTGCCTTCATTTTTATTGACTAAGTCCTCCCAGACTTAAAGTTTGAGATAATTATCCATAAGAAGAGCCCCTAAATATTTTGAGGGAATATTTCTTCTTTCAAATCCTAGAAGTTTAATTATATTTGTATGCATAGGAAATGGAGTGTTAAAGAAAAATATTTGAGATTTCACTTTTTTTAATTCCATACCTAATGCCTCCTTAAATTTTTTTAGAATTATAAGTTTCCTCCACTTCTCCTAGTGAGATCTTCAACATGAGGGATTCATTTTTTTCTAGTGTTGAATGGGAGCATATACATTCTTTGATTTTAGAGATGGCATTACCTCAGTCAAGACATGGGTTGGAAATCAATTCACTATAGTTGTGTACTAAATCTACCTCCATATCTTTGTGGTCATGAAGCTTATGTCTTGCAAAGTTTTTTAGTGAGACAATTATATTAGAATACCTTCTCAAAATCATAGATCTCTGGAATGAAGAAATGGTTTTTCCCCTTCTTTGAGCCAACATATGCATGGATTCTACTTGCATAGTAATTCTTCTTGCTTATTTATATCCTTTAATTGGGTTATATGGATTTCTTCTTGTTATATGATTCCATCTAATATTCCCTAAATAATTTTAGTTTGTTGTAAGGAAACCATTTTATCATTTAGGTCCTTTTTAGCCTAGAAGATGTTTCCAAAATATCTTTTGTTCCATTTCTTGAATTAATTTTTCACATGATTAAGATTTTTCTAAAGCTGATACATGACATAGCCTTCCATGTGGTCAATTTCATCCTACCAGTATTTAATACTTTCCATAAATGTTGGATGTTCAAGCCATAATTTCTCAGATTGAAATGACTTGTTTTTTTGAGAGAATTCTGTATACAAATCCAAGCTTATAGGCTAGTGGTATAAACCTTTGTATGGGAGATGGTTGCCTCCAAGAAGAGATATTTGACTACTAGATATTTTGATATTAGGAACCTATCCATTATAGAGGCTATTTTTTGATCTCCTCTCCATATGTTGTTCCAAGTATGAAGACCATTGATCATGTCAAAATATAGTAATTTTGAAGAGGATAGTGTTTCTTCAAAGAGTTGGGCCTCATTTTCCAATCTTTGAACTCCTCCCTTTTCTTTCAAAGTGGATATTGATTAAATAAAAATCACCCCCTATGATCCATGGAATTTCTCTAGTAATGGGTGCTATATTTCTTAAACATCTTAAGAAGCCACATTTTTCTTTGGAAAGAGTATGTCCATGACATTGGTAAGGAAACAAATTTCTGATGAGCCTATTAGTTGGAATTTCATAGTGCGAGTTTTGGAAGTGGTAAACATGTCCAACACCCGAAATTCTTGGTAATTTGAGTAGGTTGCGAACCTCCTAATTGTCCTTGAGCATCTATGGATTTCCATTAACTGTCTTTCCACTTATTTGATATTGTCTTGGCTATGTGTGTTGGAAATAATACTAAGAGGGGGGGTGAATTAGTATTATCACATCAATATAACTTTTTCATTTTCATACTCAGATTCATATACACTACTTCAGTTAAGGAAAACAACGTTTATACGCAACTGTGTGTAATGCAACAAGCGTATATCCAATAAACTTATGATTCAGTTAGTTGATCCTTTAATGAGTGCATCAGAACATTATTAACCATATGAATAGTAAACAGGAGCAGTAAAACATAACAGATCATCACACATAAGCAACACATATGAACACCATGATATAAGGTGGAAACCCAATGTGGGTGAAAACCACTTGCTGCAATTCGTCTCTATCTTCTTTCAATTAGAAACTTCTTTTTACAATGATTATGTACTGGTGTAGTCTTATGCCAGTACGCAGGCTTCTACCTGCAGACAGCTACAACCTTCTCTCATTCTCCAGACTCTCCTGGAAGGGAGCTACAACCCCCTTAGCTCCTGTACTAGCTGATGTACTAGTACATAGGTGTTGGCCTGCAGAAGGCTACAACCTTCTCTTTTCTTCCAGGGACCACGTTTCATAAAATTTCAGACTGGATCCATAAACACAAAGCAATCACCACTACAATACAATCACCAACTATTGAAAATGCAACAAGATGATGGAGCTTAGTGAAAAGAAGTCACCTTCACTAAGTGGGCCTGGAGGCTATTTTTGGCGCAAAGTCTATTTTTAGACATATGGATCATGGTCTATGAGTTACAGGATACTATTTGTGGATGACTGGTGAAGTTGGTAAAAATAGATGGACCTCTATTTTTAGACATATGGGCAGAGTCTATTTTTAGACTACTAGGCTAAAAATAGAACAGTCGAATATTATTAGCTCTTAAAAACTTTTGGACTATAAACATTATCTTATCCTCTTGGAGCACTTCAGTTCGAGCTACGGATGTGGCACATGCCGCTGTCAGAAGGAAATATGTGGTTCTTATGGGTTACTTGAGCTATTGCATGAAGGAATTCAGTTAGGACTTCAGTGATTGAGTACTGTGGAGTTGGATGAGCAGTTAATGGAGTTGTTTTCAGTTTGACTTAGTTGAACTAGTTGTATTTAGTCTAACTGATCAATAGACTAAGTGATGAGTGGTGTGAATTAGTTATTAATTAATTCACTAATTATTAACTCATGAATCAACTGAGAAATACATCAGTTAACTCAGTGCATGGACAGTTTAGTGGAGACAAGTGTTAGAGGTGAGTGAAAGGGAAAGACAGCTGTCAGTTGTGACTATAGTTGTGCATGAGATTTGCACAATCAATGGATTGAGTATTGCCAATGAGGATTGCATGGTATAGGAAAAGGGAATACAAATTTGGAGCTGAATTCTCATCTATTCTCATGCAGGATTGCACAGTGGAGGCAGGTAAGCAGCGGAGGAGATTTGACCCAGTGATTGATTCAGATCTGAGCTAGGTTGTGTGTAACAAATGGAGATAGTACTAAGTACTTGCGAGGAGTATTGTACTATGTATTGTTACATGTTCTCAATCAATATAATATACAGATAGTTGAGGGGTTTTCAGTTGTATGCTTTCCCCAGTACATAATGTGTTGATATGTGTTATTGATGTTTCAATGTGCACGTGCGATTGTTTCTTAATTCCGAAAAATTGATGATCAAAGTAGAGGAGGTTATGTATTATGCATGATTCCGCAAATAGTGTATAATCAGGATAATCTCTATGAATAAGTGTCATATTATTCAAAATTTCTACACAGTTGCTCAAGCACAATTGCACATTGTGCAGTCTCTAGCCTCAGGCCACACCACTGGTTGTTGAGACTATGCAATGCACAATTCAAGCATCCATTCTCCCTCCCTCACCTCAAGAACTGCACAATTTTCCTAGTCAAACCACTGGTTGATGCTATGATCTTTCTTTGTAATTTGATTTGTTGAAGCTAATTTGTCTTTTCCGTGAGTGTATTTTCCTCCTGCAGGTAGTACAATTGTTGATCATTTCTCTTCATCAGTCACTAGCATTATGGCACCAAAGAGATCTGCTTCAAATGACACCACAGAAAGCAACATCAGGGAGGCAGTTGAGAGTACGCTAGTGAACTTTCAATTTTACGTAGATACTCAACTGCTTATAGAAAATGAATAAGATATCACATGGCAGAAAGTGAATGAAGCATTCTCATCAAGAAGCTTCAAAGCGAAATTTGAAGAGCAATAAGTGTATGTTAATGTCCAAAAATTAGGGTTTCATAAGGTTGCATGAAGGAATCTGAATTTCCCATGTGCATATGTTGTCAGTTGGATAGTTTCCCATATAGATCCAAAGACCATGACTCTAAACAATTTTAGTGGACAAAGAATTTCTTCTTTTCTAGCACCAAATTATTAGCTCATGGATCATTTTTTGGAGCCAAAATTGCTCATGGATTCTTAATTTTATGCTGCCACCAACTACTTGAACACCAAGTATATTGTTAAAGGTTGGCGAAAGAGCCAAAAAAATTCTGTTAGACACCCACCAACACCTACAAGACAAAGTCTCTCAAGAGGGCCTATCAACTCTTGATCATTCTATGTTACAAAATCTACAGTCACCAGAGCACCAAGACCTTTCTTGAAGGGTGGGACTTTTTTACTAAACAAGGTTGTGAACGAAGTTAAAACATTTGACTGGTCATATTTATTGGCTCGACAACTAAATATCCATGTAGCCAATGCCTTGAATCCTCCCAAGTGTGAGCAAGCTAGATTTTATAGGTTCGTGTTGATTTCTAGTAGCATTAGATGTGCTCTAAGCCTCAAAATTTGCAGGGACGCTAGGACACATGTATTCCAAAATACCCATAAATCATTTTGGGAAATTCCACCCAGAGACAGTTTTATTAAAATAATTAATTATTTTTAATGGGGGCCTAAGTCTAAACTTAGGAAATTAAAATAATTAAAGGGTATTAATCTAATTGTTGGTGAAACTTCTAGAAGAAGACGAAGATCAAGTCCAAATGATTTAAGCCATTGATTAGAATCTAATCTGGGTTGTTGATTACTCAACTAGAGGATTATAATAAGGACATCAATGGGCATTTGGAAATGACATCAAGTAAGAGATCAGAGGATCGAATTTCTGAAGAGAGAAGTTTAGTAGTTGTCGAAGAGAAATTCAAAGTGATTTCTTGCAGTGAGGGGTAGGGATAGTATCTGGAGGGAATGTTTCCTGGGCCGAAGAGTACAAGGAAAATAGGGAAGAGAGACGTCCATAGAGGTTGATGCAGGGCCATGCAGAGCTACATTGTGGCAACATAGAGCTTCATAGGGAGATCAATTTTTGTTGGGGAAGTCGAGTTCCAGACCCGAAGTCATGGTGTGAGACAGGGAGGTTGAGAGATGACATTTCCAGCTAGCAGAGGGCCAAAAGGAGGTGAATCACAATCCCTAGCTGCAGTGACATTGAGACTGCATGAGAGTGATGCTGAACTGCACAGAGGTTGTGCAGAGGGTCGTCTCCAGTGCAGATCAGTGCTGGTTCTTCCAGTGACAGGGTGAGATCATCTCACTATTATTTTTTCCAGTTTCTCTCTATATCGGATAACCAATTAGGCATCCAACGAATTGTACTCAAAATTACTACTGATTAATAATACAAACCCTCAGCTGCTGCACCAGTTTTCCCACACAGGGTTTTTCCGGGGACACTTATCCAAAAATATTGGTGTAATGTATTGTGTATTTCTTTCTTGCTCAGTTTCTTGTTTCTGCATGTAATTTAATTTGTGAAGGCTGTAGTGCATTAGTTTCTTTATTCACTGTGGAAGGCAGTAAATAATTTGTTCAGTAATTAACAAATAGAAAGAACTTAATCAATTGCTGCAGTAGTGATTTGGGACTCCGAATTTTCACAATCCACGCATACAATGCATTCTTTGGCATGAATTGGACTTGGACACCACGAGACCCTACCATGCACATTCATTGCAAGATGCTTTTGGAGTGAAACCATAGAGGACTAATGGAAAATCTAACTGATCACTTCCTCATTATGTTATACAATTTTATCTTTGAGGAAGAGCCACCTTGCATGTCATGAGGGGCAATGGAAGCAGTGTCAAAGATAGCAAATTGGTTCACCTGACCGGATGGCACTTTCCTCAGAGTGTTCGATGGACATAAGCCTTAACATCTTTTTCCAAGGTATTTCATTGATAATTTAGTTATGCAAGATGTTGTGTATCATCCCCCCATAAGGTTGTTAGCAGCTTTGCATGAGAAAAAGAAAGC
Source organism: Pinus taeda (assembly GCA_000404065.3). NCBI lineage: Eukaryota > Viridiplantae > Streptophyta > Pinopsida > Pinales > Pinaceae > Pinus > Pinus taeda. Next base: position 86,368 of record APFE031177772.1, read on the forward strand.
ACCTTGGCCAAATCTTCCTATGCAAATTAGATTATATGCTATCAAGAATTTGAAAGTCACGGATAATGAAGGAAAGGTAATAGAAAAGTTTGCATTCGATACTATGGACTTCAATCTGTACGATCCCCAAATTTTTTGTAGAGACCATTATGTGATGATCCATTTCCAGTTGATAAGCGGGAACTTTCATTGGTCAGAGGAGGAACCATGGAAGAATTATAATGCTTCCAAGTCCCGTGAACTAGTCAGCTTCACTGGAACATCGGAAGTTACTCCACAGAAAGAAATCATTCTAGAGGAAGTACTAGTGGAATAATGGAACCCAGTGCGTGAGAAGGGAAAGAGGAAATTTGTGCACAATCCAGGGGGAGAGTGAAGCCGCAAGATGAAAGCAGATCTAAACATACCTACAATGGCCATAACAACAAAGAAGAAGAGGAAACAAAGGATGAAGGAAGAAAAATAGAAGCATAGGGAAGAACAAGAGTAGAACAAATTGGAGGAAGAAAAGTAGAAGTAGGAAGAACAAGAAAAGAAAATAGTAGAAGAAAAAGAAGTTGCACGAAGACAAGTCAAATAACAAGAACAAAACCAAAAACTAGAGGAGGAGAGCAAGTAGATGTAGGAAAAGGAGCTCGCTTAAGAGATTGAGGAGTTGATTGAGATCCAAGACATGGAGGAACTAGAGCCCTAGAATCAAGATGTCAAATTGATGCCAAGTACACATTAGGTCACCATTCAATCTCCTCATTGTCTAGCAGAGCAAGCTCCAAGCAAAGAAGAGGAAATTGTTCCATTTGATGATGGTCTAGTTATGGGCAAGTACAATCTGACTTATGATCATATTTAGAAAAATATTGTACAAGCAAGGAAGAAAAATTTTCTGGATGACCTCGCATCTCCTGCATTCATCAGAGAAAGGGTGATCATGACAAACACTAGAAGAAATCCAAGTGCCTTTGTCACATCCAACTTGGCCTTCTCAAGTGCCACATAGTCAAACACATACTATTTGGTGGCCAAGAAAAAACAATTGGCAAACAAGTTATAGGCTACTAGGCAAGAGGTTGAATAGCTCTGAGTAGAGTTACAGAACGCAGTTCCCACATAGGTCTATGCAGAAGACTTGAAGGCAGTGATACTCGATGAAGTATTGACACCGGGAGAGACCATGTACAATCTTTATGAGGAGCCTGTTACTGTGCATAAGGTAGCTGTCCACTTGCATGGGTTGTAGTAGAAATGTAAAGATCATGTCAAAACTCTCAAGGATGTACAATAAACTACTGTTACCTTGCATAACTGGTCAATGCAATATAAAGGGGCACTACTTGAATTGGGAAAGAATACAAGGAGAGAGGCAGAGTTGGAGAAAGCATAGCTTCAAATGCTTATCTAGAATAACAAAAAGCTCACCTCATTCATTGCCAACACTCGGGCCTCATATGCATGATTATACAACAACCTAGACTTCTTGGTGAAATTGCACAGAATCCCATCAGTCGACTCACTCACGGAGACCAAACATTGGAATAAGGTCAGGCAGGAGATTGAAGAATACTTGGAACATTTGAGACAAATCATCATCAAGAAATATCTTGAAGTAAACAAATAAAATATGCAGAATTACATTGGTTTCCCTGTCCAAATCAAAACGATGTTACTTCTACTCAAGAAAGAAACGCAAACTGATTCCAAGTTAGTGTACTTGGATGCCATGGAGGCTAGAGTCTGCTTCCAACTTGACACCATCAAATTGTTTGGGGATGTCATCACGCAGTACAAAGCTTGGCACTACTATGTAACCAAGAACCATCAAGTGAAAGTTGTTGAGCTAGAATTTCCCAAACTCAAGCTTAACTATTTTGTCTTATTAGGTGTGAAAATTCCTCAATAGGAATCCCTACTGCAACAACTGATGATATTAATCCTATTTGTTAAATTCCTTTAAACAAATTACTTGCAGTTTTCTATGACAAATATCGTAATACATACATTGAAACCTTCACTTAATTAAATTATTATGCAGAAACAAGAGACTGAGTAAGAAAGAGAATACAACACAAATGACACCGTTCTTTTTGGACAAATGTCCTTGGATAAACCCAATGCGGTAAAACCAGTGCAACACCTCTGAGGACTTTATATTATTAAGCAATAGTTTCTGAATACAACTCTAGATGACTCCCGACAATCCAATTACAAAGAAATACAATTGGCAGAGAAGAATTGTGAGATTACCTCACTCTACCTGACAAATCCTAGCTATTCCGACAACTGAATCAATTGTCCCCGGCTACAACTACATTGCCCCTGCACAATAACTACGTGGGCTTGTGTGGATCTCTTTAAGGCTCCGCGTCATCTAAACTGGGAAATGTATTTCCTTTTGGAGCAGTTTCCAACCCTCCCGACTAAAAAATGTCAGCTCCTCTACAAAACTTGGACTTTTGCGTGGATGACTAAGTTGCCTCTGCGTGAGCCCTTTTGTCTCAGTATCAAGATTTGCGTGGGCTCTTATGCCTCAGCGTCAACCCCTCTGGTGTCTCTCTACTATGTATCTTGGGCTCTAGAGAAGATACTCCAACCCAACTATCCCTACCCCTCAACTGCAAGAAATCTACTCAATCAGAATTTCCTCTTGAGAACTTCTCACTTCAGAAATTTGATCTCTTTATCTCTCAGCGTGTTTTCCAAATGACCCTCAACTTCCCTTAAATAATATTCTCGTTGACATTCAATGACCTAGATTAGAAGCTAATCAATGGCTAAGATCATTTTAGCTTGATCCTCATTTTCTTCTAGAAGTTACACCCAAAATTAGTTAAATACCCATTAATATTTTTAATTTCCTAAGTTTATACTTAGGGTCCCATTAAAAAATATCAATTATTTTAACAAAATTATCTCTGGGTAGAATTTTCAAAACACTTTCTGGGTTCATTAGAATACATCTTCCCAAGCCTCCCTACAAAATTTGAGTCCTAGAACACATCCGATGCTACCAAAAAACAACAACCCCTCATAGCAAGGAATGTGCTCTCACAATATACGCTACTACATACTACTCTGATTCTGAAGCATCGTCCTTTGCGTTGCTTATGTTTGACATGTTGTCCGCCAACTACTGTGCTTCTGTTGCAACTATACTACTGCTGACACTGCCAATGCCAACACTGCATCCATACTACAACTCCCTCTCAAGCGCTGCATCTGTGTTGGTTCTAACACTGCCACTGCCAATTTCTACTACACTGCAAACTATTGCTGCTACTCCATCAAAAATAGAAAAACATCCAAAATTACTAAACTAACTCTATTCAGTATGATACCCCGTGAATGCTAAATCTTGACTGTTGCTAGTCTCTGCATTAACCCTTTAAATATACTGTGCTACTACTGACCTCTTCTCTGTGCTATTTTCACTGCTATAAACTTTTCTCTATGATTCTCAGACTTTGGCATTCCTAGCCACTGCAACTATCTCTCCGACACTCCTCATCACCATCCAACGCTAGTCCATCCTGCTACTGCAAAACTAGGCTCTTGTAGCAAGGTATTGATCCAAGAGGTGGAATCCTCAAGGATCCTGCCCATCTGTATCTCTTTCGAACTACATCTCCAAATCATCCCACCTCCCTCTTGGAGTTATCTAGGCTATCATGGAGAACTCCTCCTCTTCGATCTTCGTGGGCGCAACCTTTGAATCATGCTTCTCATCCTTGTTCTTCTTCTTGAGAGTACATTGAGTAGTGTAGTGATGTTGGGTCCCTATAATACTAGTGATTACCCCATTACTATTGTAGTTGTACCCCTTATTAATATTGTTGTGCCCCTATTGCCCCCATAGTGTTATTACTGTGCCCCATAGAATCCCTCTATTGTTATTTTTGTGGCTTATATTATTATTGTTAGGTCGGCTGGGTTATATTGTGACTCCTTAGACTCCTATATATAGAAAGGAGGTTTTGTCATTTGTATCATCCAAGAATTCCTCATTTATGTAATGTAAAGGAGGTTGCCCCCTCAAAGAGGTTGAATTCTAAGGCGTTGATCTATCTTTTCTATCTTTTCTTGAGCTGGTTCATAACATTTGGTATCAGAGGTTTGGATTCTAGGGTTTCGCTGCTCCAAACAGGTCATCGTGGCATTTTCGCAATAACTTTTTTTCTGCGACATCTCAGAAGCTAAAAAAAAACCCATTTGAGAAGACATCGCACTAAATCTCGGGATCAAGTTTCAGAGCGTTTTGCGCTATATTTGTGGAGATATGATCTGAGGAAGTTGGTCTTTTTTGCAGACTCCTGAATTACATTCCAAACAGGTGACCTGGGGAAAATCATCATAACTTTTTCTCTGAGCATTGGAATGAAATTTCATAAGAAGGTGCAGAAAGAGGACGGACTGTAGTTTCTTGTATATATTTTTTAGAGCCAAAAGACAAAACAGGGACATGTGGCACATCGTACAAGTTCGCCCTACTGAACTAGTCCATAATCAGGTCAATGTGGGAGAGTTCACATAACTCTTCCTTGGATAATCCAATTCGGATCATATTGGTGGCATTGGAAAGAGGACACAGAGGGCTACTGCAGGTCACAATTTCAGAACTGGATGATTTGAATGTACATAGATACATCAGAGGCAATATCGAGCTCCTACAAAGTGAAAAAGGGTGTGTAGATTCTTTTAAATTTTTGCTTAAGATTGGCTTGAAATTTATTTTGAAGGAATTCAAAGGGCATAGTAGAGCATTATTATCGGTAACTGATGCCCCGAGGAAAGAAAATGGAAACACCTAGTAGGCGACCTGAAAGCTCTAGCATGACTCATGAAGAAGAGGAAGAAATGCAACATGATATATCAAAATTACGAGACCAAGTGCAACAAGTGTCACTTGCACAAAAATGAACAGAATCTAAGATGGATTGTTTAAAGAAAGGTGTAGAAGCCAAGATGAATGACGTGGAAGCTAAGATGGATGATTTGAAGATAGATTTGAAGACAGACATGGAAGAATTGAAGATAAATATGAATAAGTTGCTACAAGAAAGGGTCACTAAGGGTGAAAGGGTATTAAAGGAAACTCATGATGAGAACAAAAATGTTAATCATGATTCATAGACTCTAATGTTGGATCAAAGACCCACCATATTCCAAAAATCGATATGAGGAAGTTTGATGGCAAGGATCCTGCAACATGGATATTACAGAGGGAGCAATTTTTCGATCTCAATAATGTGCAAAACACACAAAAGGTACGTATTGAAACTTTATATTTGGAACCAAATCAGTTCGTATGGTATCAATGGCTTTGCTCTGGTAAACAATTTATCACTTGGGCAATTTTTACGGAAGAATTGATAGCACATTATGAGGATACAAAAAGCAACACTTTTTTTAGCCAATTGATAAGTCTTAACAAAAGGGTTCAATAATGGAGCACATTGAGGAGTTCCAAAAATTGAACATAAGGGGAAAAGATATTCCAGAGGAGCATAGGATTGATGTGTTCATAGGATCTTTAAAGGATAATATCCAACATGATGTTCGCCTTTGGGAACCTGATTCACTAGAGGAGGCATTTGGGTTAGCAAGAAAAATGGAAAGCAAAATTATGGCAACCAGGAAGCATACCACTCACATCTATAAAGACGGAAGAGGTGTTGCCACTAGTCTTCCACAACCTATACGGTTGACACCACAACAATTGGAAGAAAAAAGAGAAAAAGGGCTTTGTTACAGTTGTGATACTAAATACACTAAAGGTCATAAGTGTGCTGAGAAGAAATTATTCTACATAGATTGTGAAGAGGAAGAAGAAAAGGAGCAAGAAAGGTCACAAGAAGAGGATATACTCCAAGAACAAAGCCTAGATAAAGAAGAAATGAATCCGACCATATCTTGTAATGCATTGGCTGGAATTACCACTCCTCAAACCATCAAGATAGAGGGACAAATCAAGAAGAAAAAGGTAATAGTGTTGATTGATTCAAGAAGCACCCATAATTTTATTCATTGTAAAGTAGCAAAAGAATTGAATTGCTTCCTATATCCAGCACCAGAGTGTCAAGTGATGATTGCAAATGGAGGAACAATAAATTGCTCGGGAAAGTGCCATAATATCAAGTTATCCATGGGAGAATATGTATTGACTAGCCCAATGCTTTCCATTCCAAGGGGAGGTGCTGATGTTGTACTAGGAGTCCAATGGCTACAATCCTTGGGTACAATAGCTTTTAATTTTCAAGAACTTTTCATCAAATTTTCTACGGAAGGAAAGGAAGTTGAATTAAGTGGTATTGCAGGGAAACCAGGAAAGATAATCCGCTCTAATGGTATGAAAAAGCTTCTAAAAAAGGAACAAAGAGGTGTAATTGCACAATTATGTTTGCTAGATGTTTCCACATCAGAATCATCTATTTCT
>APFE031177773.1:0-13611 GCA_000404065.3 Pinus taeda
ATATGGTTCAATGATCAATCTATGTTTTTTTATGTTTTTTATATCTAATTCATCATTCTACATGTTTTTGTTGACATATATGTATCAAAATATAAAAAATATATATTTTATATAAAAATCGCTCCGGGATTCGCTCCCAAACCGGGAGCTTTTGAAAATGTCGCTCCTGCTCCCGTTTTCACTCCCACTCCCCGCCTTCGCTCCTGCTCCCAAGTAACACTGTTATAGACAGAAAGTTATGGAATGCTAGTTTCTAGTGTGCATTTAAGAATGGATAAAATAATTGTTTCTTTTTACACCTGTGTTTAGGCAACAGAATTTAGATTTTATCATTTCATGTTAAGGATAATGAACTATGCGTTTATTGAATATGCTTAATGTGCAGAAATTCACTGAAAATATTGAAAATGAATTCAATTCAACAAAAATAGTTGCAGATTTTACAATTCTACTTGGTCACATTAAGGTATTTGATGATAGAATTTGCTCAAACACTTCCATATATGTCATGGTATGGCTAAGTCTGACATGTTCTTTATGGTTGCTGTGTAATCTAGTTGAACGCAAATATGAGTTTTGACTCTTGAGAACATGAACCCTGACAGAGGTCATAAGGCATGGAGCCCTAGAATTGACTTCTAAAGACTTGAGAAGTGAGAAGGTAAGTGGCAGGGGTTCTGGTCCTCATTCTTGTCCATAACATTGTTTGTGCTTGAATTAGGCCATGATAATCCCTTGAGTCACAAGTGCCGTTTGGTTTTTGGACATGTCTTGTAACAATTTTCGTCTTAGCTTCAACTTTCTTCTGAGGCTTTAGCAATACAAATCTGCCCCAGTAGATCCAAACGAAGTCCACTGTAGTGTCATTCATTCACAATTCCGGTTGTGTTTCAAGAAAATTCCAACGATTATTGCAGTATTTCCCATTGTAGACGAGGCACCCAAGGATCCTTGTATAGCTGAAATCTGTACCAATGGGCATTGCTTGAAAATTTGAATAAGTCTATGGAGTAGAAAATATGGAAGGATTGCAGTCCTGATGCTTGGAAGGTTGAGCTTCTGCTTAAAAAACAATTGTTCTGGGCAATACAGCATACATGACAGTTCTTAATAATCTTTAGTGTCATTCTCAAGTTCAAATTGAAAGATTGGCTGATCGGTTTTTACTGAGAACCATTTAGGCGAGGATAGTGTGAATAGATTTTTAGATGTTGTATCAAAAGTAGAGATTGTTGCATAGTGTATACAAGAAAATATGTTTTTTCTTTACCACTTTCAAGTCATCCTTGCAGATCATACGAGATGACATGTCAGCCTTGTGAAGTTGTTGTGCTGTATCAACATTTATCAATGATATTCTCAGTAAGGTTTAAAAGGTATCTTAATTTTTGTAACCTAAAAGATATATTAGTTTGGCTGTCATAATGGGGCAATCCTGGAGTTCACGTGGCATCACACATACCTGCAGAGTGCATATATTTTGACTCCATTTTAAAGTAATAAGCTAATGAACCTCACCTGGAAGCAAGCCCAGTGAAGAGTATCCAACTAGCTACTGACAAGATTCCGCCAAGCTCTGTGCTTCTTCTAACCACGCATTTTTGGTCATCCTGCATTGCATCAAAAAAGTCAGGTGTATAATGTACAATAATTGAGTCATCAGGATATAGATAAATATGATAGGAGAAGCATCTTACAAAGTTACAAAAGCACACTCCTACTGCTTGAAGCATTTAGCAGTTGCTTAGTACAGTGGAAGATGCTTGAGCAGAAGTTTGTCATACACAATCTTCAAATCAGTGAATTACAAATATCTATGTTAATGCTTTGCAGTATATTGCAACCTTACATGAAAGTGGTCTCCTAACTAATCTGTTCACATCCCTTTATTCACCTTTGGAATAGCCACTTTGTGTTAAAATTCTTTAGCACAGGTAACAGTCCTAGTCTGATTTCCAACCTATCTACTTAGGAAAACAGAAATCTGAAATTTCTATCAAAACTGCAATCTAATTTTTACTAGGAGCTGAAACACATCAAACAGAAAAAAGTAGCAGGTTAGCAAGTACCCAGATCCGAAACTCAAATCACATTACTATTTATTACTCTAGAAAACAGGAAATGCGTGGCAAAATTTAAACTCTACTCTTCACTCACTGCTTACTACTCTAAAAACTGAATTAATCATACATATACACCTACCTTATCATTGATAGACTAGGAGGTACAATGAATCTGGACATATGCACAACAGTGCCTTAATTGAAATAAATGGAAACCCTAGATCTATTTGTGGCCTTGGGATTAGAACCCTTAATGTCCATGAAAGAACTAATCCTTGGAAGGTGCACTCACTAGAGTTGAGTCCAAGAATGCATGCATGCATCTCTCTCTTATAGGGATCTAAACCCCATCTAATCTTGGAAACTTCCACATGCAAAGAACTACTAACTCAAGCAAACTCGGAAATGAAACTGAACTGCTAAATATAAAAAGCATCTAAACTGGAACTAAACTAAGGTGCCCTCTCTCTCTCTCTCTCCTCCATAAATGTCCCTGTGCCATCATCACTGCTGGAGGGAGTAGAGTTGCTGCTATCACTAAGGCTGTTGTATAGACCACTATACAAAATCTCTGCTGGACTACTTACCACTATAACTTCTCTTCATACACCCATATCTTCTGTGGTTGTTGTTAGAATATTAGATCTACTAAACTACCTATCTATCTAAGGAACCAACAATATATCAACATATAAGTAAGAACAGAAAGAGATCAAGGAAAAAGAATATAACAGATATACGTGGTTCACCCAATTGGGCTACGTCCACAGGAAGGTTGTCTTCTATTATCTCCATAAATCTCCTACAATCTTACAAAGAGAGCAACTACAAATAACCCGATACAAATAGCAATATGCTATGAGCACAAGATAAGATGTGATGGTATCACAAAATGGTATGTCATAAGAGGCTCCCTTGACCCTATTATATACCCAGAGATGTGCAGGAATTACTCTCACATATTAAATGTGGGATAATATAATTCTCCAAAATAACACCTCTTTATATAATAAATGGATACAAGAGTATACTGTGCCATAATAAATATGGGATATAATGTATTACTCTTTTACATAAGATTGTGGACAACTTCCGACATAATACAAAGACATTATTACCTTCAAGGAATATAATATATTCGAACACTCCCCCTTAATAATGGCTGGGAGAAGGGCCCATCCTAACACTAAGGAAGGAAGGAGTCATTACTGCTCCCCCATGATGGCAACTTCCCTCATCCCAAGCAAAGAACGAAGATGCACATACTTCGCTTCTGTCAAGGATTTGGTGAAGATATCAGTTGCCTGTTGCTCGGTAGGACAATACTCCAGAGAATGAATGCCATCGGTGACAAGACCTCGAATATAATGAGCATCAAGGTCAAGATGCTTCATCTTGGAGTGATATACCGGATTATAAGCAAGCTAAATTGCACCCTGATTGTCACATTTCAACACAATGGACGATTTCGGAACCAGACCAAGCTTGGTAAGAACATGTCGTAACCAAACAACTTCTTTGACACTTCTTTGGTTGCTCTATACTCTACTTCACATGAAGATAAAGAAAGAGTCTTTATCTTCTTGCTGAACCAAGAGATCGGACCGGAACCAAGTTGAAATATGTAACCAGCAGTTGATAGTCGATCAAAACTGTCACCTGCTCAATTAGAATCTGTATAACCAGAGAGTAAAACTATAGCACTACTCGAATAAAATACACCATAATGCAATGTCCCTTGTAAATATCGCAGAATTCTCTTCGTTGCCTGCCAATGACTCTCACAAGGTCGTTGCATGAATCGAGAAACCATACTGACCGCAAAAGAGAGATCTGGTCTACTGTGAGTTATTTATATCAAATTGCCAACGAGCTGACGATAGAGAGTAGCATCAACTAGTGGAGTGGTACACTCAAGAGTTAACTTTACACTGGATTGAAATGGCATAGGAGAAGGTTTACAATCACTCATATGAAAACAAGCCAATAATATGTCGCATACTTAGGCTGAGAGAGAAAAATACCATCGGCCATATGCCAGAGCTAAAGACCCAAGAAATAGTGCAATGTATCGAGATTTGTCATCTCAAACTGCTTCTGAAGAGCAATTTTCATATCTTGAATTAATACAAGCTGGCTACCAGTGATAATTAGATCATCCACATATAAAACTATAATGAGGACATTATCACCAAAGTTCTTAACATATAAATTTGGATCAGATATACAACGCTTAAAACCATTATTCAAGAAATATGTATCAATTTTATCATACCAAGCCCTAGATGCATGTCTGAGACCATATAAAGATTTGTGTAATTTGCATACTAAACTTGAGGATTCATCAAAAATAAAACCAGAAGGTTGTTGCATATAAATTTCTTCAGTAAGATCACCATTTAGCCCTAGATGCTTGTTCGAGACCATATAAAGATTTGTGTAATTTGCATACTAAACTTGAGGATTTAGCAGAAATAAAACCAGGAGGTTGTTGCATATAAATTCCTTCAGTAAGATCACTATTTAAAAAGGCACTTTTAACATCCATTTGATGAATTTCCCACTTATAAGATGCAGAAAGTGATAAAAAGGTCCTTATTGTGTTCATTTTAGCAACAGGAGCAAAAGTTTCATTATAATCAATACCTTCAAGTTGATCAAAACCTTTTGCAACTAATCTAGCTTTATGCTTTTCAATCTGTCCTTCTACAGTGAACTTAGTTTTATAAACCCATTTACAACCAACTAAATTCTTTCCTAAAGGAAGAGGAACAAGAGACCAAGTCTTGTTTCTCAAAAGAGATTCATATTCAGTAGACATAGCTTGTTACCAATGAGACTTACCCTTAGCTTGAGCATAAGTAGTAAGATCATCTGTGGCCAAAACTTTGGTCATAAGAGAAAAGTTAGGTCTAGTTCGACGTGTGTCGGAAGGATTTCCGACCTCACTATCTGTAGATTCAAGAGTTTTCCGAGCCCAAACAGGGAGAGTAGAAGGAATAGGAGTCACTTCAGGAGCTTCATGAGTTTCAGGTGGAATACTTGAGGGAGAGGAAGACTCAAGATCAATAAGAGGCACAGAACTGGAAGAAGGAGTAACAGGAATAGGAGTAACAGGTGGTATTGGTAAATTCAAGGTAACATGAGAATATATAGACTTAGGTGGGGAAGAGACTTCATGAAATTGAACATCCCTTCTGATTATGACACTTTGATTAGAAGGATCAAACAACCTGTAAGCCTTGGAATTCTCATCATAACCAATGAAGATACACTTGTGAGATTTGGGTTCTAAATTTTTTCGTTTTTCATCAAGAATCTAAGCCCAACATTCACAACCAAACACCTTAAAATTACTAATGTCCGATTTACGTCCATTCCATTTTTCCTCAGGGGTAACATACTTAACAACTTTAATAGGAACTCCATTTAAAATAAAATTAGCACAACATATGGCTTCAGCCCAAAATTTCTTATGCAGTTCTTTAGAATAAAGCATACATCTAGCCATTTCAACTAAAGTTTTGTTTTTTCTTTCAGCAGTACCATTTTGTTGAGGTGTGTAAGGAACAGCCTTTTGATGTTGAATATCATATTTAGATAAATATGCATCAAATTCTTACTTAACAAATTCCCCCCCATTATCAGATCGCAAGGTTTAAATACTCTTACCAGATGCATTTTCAACCATGGATTTAAATTCTTGAAATTTTGCAAATGTTTCACTTTTATTTTTCAAAAAATAAACCCAAGATTTTCTACTAAAGTCATCAATAAAGGTAAGAAAATAAATTGCATGAGATATTGAAGGAACTTCAAGAGGACCACAAATATCACTATGAATTAATTGCAAAGGTGCTTTAGCATGCCAGGCTTTACCTTTATCAAACATCTCTATGATGTTTACCAAGAAGACATCCTTCACAAACACCAGTAGTAGAAGAAATATTAGGCAAACCATGAACCATTTTAGTTAGCATTTGCATTTTACCATAATTCAAGTGACCCAATCTTTCATGCCATAATTGACTTAGTTCATCAGCATGAGCAACATAGGAATAAAAGGGTTGACTCTTAGTTTCCTCTATCTTGCGTAGAGACCATAATTCACTTTAGTGGGTTAGCTTCCTTCTTTGCATATATGCTTGATGTGAAGTTGCCCCAATCCTCAGGTAGAGCATTGAGTACTAAAATTGTCATTTCTCTGTCAGACATGAATTCTCCTAGCTCTTGAAGTTGATCCCTCATCTCAGAGATTTTCATGAAGTATGGAGCTATTCCTTCCTTTGATATCTTCATCTTATACAAATCATTTCGAAGAGATATCACTTCTCCAACTATGGTTACTAAGAATAGCTCTACTAGTTTATCATAGATTTCTTTTAATGTTTCAAGTTTGGAGACATAAGGAATGAGAGAGTCTTTGTTGGATTCTATTAGAATCCTTTGAGCTCTTGTCTCATCCTTATTATACTTGGCTAAGGCTTGAGTTTGTTCATTAGCAGGGATAGTGATATTCCCTTTGATGTGTTCTAGAAGTTCATTCTCCTTGAGAAGTAAATCAATCCTCTTCTTCCATGCAAGGAAGTTAGTAGTCCCAACCAATTTATTACTTTGCTTGCAAAGAGACATTGATGTATAATCAAAAGGGGACATATACTTACTTGATAGATTTTGAGATGTAGTGGACTTGCTTTCTTCTTGAAGACTTGATGGCTTGCCTTCCTTAGATCATGATGTTCTTCAAGTTGCTTTCTCCAAGTGGACTTGCTTGATGATGCGATTTGCTTGATGGCTTGTAGATGATTCCTTCTTTGATTTTCTCTTCTTGTGGGTGCCTTTATATAAGGCTCTTCTCCTTGCTTTGTAGTCTTCCTTGATGAATGATAGATAGTAGACCTTCTTGTCCTTGAAGTGATTGAGACTTCTTGGCTTGATGCTTCAACTTTTGTAGATGTCCTTTCTTGATGAATGTTCTTGAGATACCCTTTCCTTGATGAGTCACCTTAGCTTTGATACCATGTTGAAGAATCAAGGGCAATTAGGTGTAGTGTGATTCTTCTTGACTTGATAACATTTGTGAAGTCTTTTTACAATTTGTCTTGCTAGCTTAATCTTCTTATTATTATTATTAATGCACGTGTTCATACTCCATCAAACTGCTACCAAAAACATAAGAAGAAGCACACAAGATGTTGGCTCTCAGCCAGGGCCAAAACCTCTCTTCTCTTGAGGTAAATTTCTCTTATTGAAGCTTCTTATTGATCAATGCCAAACCCTAGACCCCTGACAAGAAGATCCTCCAAGCAGAAGTCAAGCCCTTTCAAGATTACTTCCTAATGCAACACTTTGTCCTCCTTCCAGCACTTTGTCTTTCTTCCTTCAGCACTTCTTTCGGCAACTGTAGAGACCTTAGACTGTATGCTCCAGAATGATCCTTGACCTTTTCTTCCTTCGCTTGAGATGGAGCCTTTCTAACTTAAGAAGATGACCTTGTTGCCTCCCAACCGAGCCCTCCTCCTTTTAACAAATATTGCATACTTAGAGTAGCAGTAATGCAGCCCTAGTTCTTCGCACGTGTGAAGGAATACCCTCACAAGAACTATGTTAGACTTCTCCTTCTTCCTTTGCTTGTATAGCCTTCTTCCTCGCTTGAGTGAGAGACCTTATAGGCCTATTATCTAGCCCAACCAATGAGATTATATGACAATGATAGTAGTGTTTTAATGACCACAAAAAGAGGCTCCTTCCTTTGCACGTGTGACTGTAATAGCCCTATTATACTTTAGTCTTCTTCCTCCTTTCTTCGTTGCCCTTGGAGACTCTTCTTTTATCCTTCAATTACCTTTGTTTCCCTTTATCTTGCCTTCTACCTTCGCTGATTTCAGAGATGAGGAATGCTTAACATTGGAGGAGTGGACAGCCTCTATATATAGAGGTTTATCCCTCCTTTAGGCCGACTTGACTTATTTGCTTCGGATGGCTTCTTTTGATGGTGCCATTGCTTGGAGGAGACTTGACTTTGCTAGGAGGTATATTCTTTGACTATAATACATAAGTATACATAGTGTAACATGCTCTTAAGATCTTCCAGAATTTCTTTTGACTCTTTGACTCACCTATAGCACTTTAACATGTGCTAGACCTATTTCAATGAGCAAGAAACTCGTTGACAAATATAATAAAAATAATATTTCTTTTCTTGAATAATACAAACATCAAAAGTACATTTATGAAGACCGAACCTAGTTACATTTCCTTCAACATCCTAGACATGTTTTAGCAAGTTTTCCATCCTTTAGGGATTACCCCCCTAGCTTGCCTAAGAGAGAGCTTAAACGGAGTGAGTAGGGAATAGGTGACAGCCCCTACTCTAAGTGTTGCACTTTAAAGTTTATACCTTGTGGTGTTGGAAACTTTTCCCACAATTAGGTGTACATCTTAAGTGATAACAGGAAACAAAATGGTTGTGTGGATTACTACTCTATCTTGAGTTGCTTGGTACTTCATCATGAGCATATTGATGTTGCCATTGTTGGTCATTTTGCATTGGTTCTTGTTGGTAGCAAGTGTCCTCTCCTTACACCTTACAGAGGATCTAGTTGTAGCTTATAAATGGTTTCCTACATTGCTCCATTCAATAGCTTACACTTAACAACAACAAAGTTTTAAGCTATCTTGGATGCTTATTCAAGACGTTTGAAGTTGTGAGTACAAGGGAATGTAATGCAATGCCATCTTCATCCAAATGTGTTCATTGTAGCCCAGGATGTAATGATTTTCTAGTAGCCACATTTACTGTTGTGTAGCTTATCACTGACTATGAGAATATCATTCCAAGGTTTCTACACAATTAGGCTGTGAAAATTCCTGAATCTAACACATCAAAAACCCCTACTACAATTCCAGGTTTACTATCTCCTACTTGTTCTTTACATTAACAAGTTATTTAATTGCATAAACATCGAAGCAAACACAAACGCAGCCTTCACAAATATACAGATCATGCACTGAAGTAAACAGAAACAATAACACAAGGGACACCATTATTTTTGGACAATTGTCCACGAAAAAACCCAATGCGGGAAAACCGGTGCAGAAGATATGAGGGTTTTATTATTAAGCAGATTCGTGAATACAACTAGGGTGCCAGAAATGGATCACCCAACAGAGAATGTCCTCGGCAGTAGTACCTCTATCCGGAGACAGATATTTCAAAAAATCAGCAACTGGATGATCAACCCCATAGTGACTCTGACTGTTCCTTGTGCTGGACAGTGAAAGCTGCTCCAAGCACTGCTCTAGAACCACGTCACTCTTCAAGAACTGTGTCACCCTCTCCCAGTTAATCTGCACTCAGTCTGCCCCATAGAATCTCCCCAGCGCTACCTCTGAAGCCCAACGTCAACCTCTATGACCCTTTGCACTGCCTGCGTTAGCCTCTACGACCTCCTATATCCTTTGTGTCAGCTCCTGCTGCCTTTGCATCAACCCTTCTAGGGTCTGCTCTGTCTCTCCAACACTGCACTGCCTCTCTACTATGTATTCTTCAGCCTCAGATGAAAATCCCTTGTTGAACTGTCCCTCGCTGCAACTGATCACTAACTCGATTTCTTCAGCAAACCTCGCCCGAGAAAAACGAATTCTTGATCTCCCTTGGTGTGTTTCTCCAACTGACCCTCAAACCTCCTCTTATACTTTTCCTGTTGATGATTCAACGACCGAGATTAAATCCCTAATCAACGAAAAGATTAGAACTAGCTTGATCCTCCTCTCTTAGAACTTTCTCACCCATATGATATTAATACACATTAATATTTTAATTTTCCTAAGTTTAGACTTAGGAACTCATTAAAAATATTAATTATTTTAATATCTCTTCATCTGGGTGGAACTTCTCCAAATGATTTCTGGGCCTTGGAGATCTCGTGTGCCTTAGCCTCTCCACCAAATTTCATGGCTAGAGCACATCCGATGTTACCCAAAATCAACATCATTAGACTTGTGAGATTTCAAATATCTCACATTAATGGCTTCTTATTCTTATGTAACACAACTCCTTCCCAACTCAAGTGCTCATCCTATATTCCACCTTATAGGGGAATGTTAGAATGTGTTTTAATGTTGTCTAGTGGCTTGATGTAATTTTGTAACTAGTGTCATAATGATGATCATTATAACATCATTTGTGTGACACTAATACATGTAACATGGCCTCACTATACTTTTGTAGTATTGCACGTGCAAATGGAGATGTGTTTGGGAGTTATTTGGGGATGACATGTCTCTTAGGTTAGGGTGATGTATGTTGAAATTCAGTAGTTCGGAAGGTATTTCCGATTAGTGTGGTTAATGGGCAATGCACCCAAAGTTTGGGGTTTTGGACCCAAAGGAGTGGGCTTGGAATCCAGGGAAAAACATTTATAATTCTAATTTAATTAAGAAGTCAACTTAAGGGTCAAGTTGGCTCAAGTCAGCTAGTAAGGCCAAGGGACACACCGCTTGGGGTCTCACACCCCTTAGACAAGTATAGATATAGCCAATGGAGATGCTAATGGACAAGAAGGACAAGGACGTTATTCATGTATGTAAGGAGGCTAAACGACCTAGCCTTAGGCAGCAAGCTTTGGAGAAGAGTATAGTCGCAACAACGACAAGGAGAGGAGTATCTTCTGTTTTGAAAACCGAGTAAGTCTGGTTTTGAGGGCTTGTAAAGGTTGTTGCCAGGAGAAAGCAGGTCGCGCCTACCAAGAGGAGGCTACAACTACGAGGAAAGAAGGCCACAAGGTAGCCATAGGCCTGCTTAAGGTTGGTGTAGCGAGGGACGCCTAACTGAGGCCTAGAACAGCAAGGCGGGAGGGCTAGTAAGGTCTGCCTAGATAAGGACAATAAAGGGTCTGCAACAACAAAGTAAGAGAGGCAGGAATTGTGTTAGGGCTTGTTGCATGCAAGGAAAAGCTAACAACAAGGTACAACAGGATTATCAGAGGGCTGACAGTAAGGACAACATAAGATCGTGGGCTAAAGGATCATGCCCGGGTAAATTGATTTGCTTTTGGTAATTTAAGGAGGGCTGATAAAAGCCCTAGTCTACTACATTAGTGAAATTGAGTGTTGTAGGTATTGTATTTTGGTCAAATGGGAGCCTAAGGGACTTGGCCTCAGCCCTAGATTGGTCAAAGGACGGACCTGATATTGGCATTATACAGGGATTGTAAAGGGCCATTATCCTTGGTAGGGGAGCCCTAAGTTTTCTTATTGAAGGACTAATAAGTTTTGGGCGTTAAATTTTGTGTCTTGTGCGTTGATCTAATTGATGGTATATTCCGTTGTGCAAAAGTTTTTAAAGTTAGGCATTTCAGTGTAGCTGTGTTTTCTAGCCAAAAACATAGACCAAGCCTAGGATGCATGGATTTCTAACGTACTATCAAAGTTATTTTGAAGAGTAGTTGGGTAAGAATTATGCCCACATGGCAGCTCTAAGAGGGAGTTCTAGGACTGTTGCAGGAAGAAGCAGTGTTTCCAAGTGAGTTGGTTGGACATGGAACAAAATGTTTAGACAAGGAGCTATGGATTATTGCAGCTTGGGGTGGTAGGTGCACAACAGTATGCTAAGTGGCAGGTTGCCAATACCATCAATGGACTTTCGTTGTCTTTTCAAAGTAGGTTGCGGCAACTCAGATGCCTTGGCAAGGAGTGCTTTGACATGGACGAGGTAGCTTCGTGTGAATGGCAAGTTGTTTATGAGATAGTATCTTCATTGGGTTGCAAAGTTGCACATCTAACAGTGGAGCCATGTGCATATGAGGTGTTTGACCTAGGAGGGTGAGGACACTTGCAGAGTTGAGTTGCGATGGTCTAGAGTGGACTAGGCCAAGTGTTCAACTACAACTCGAGACTGGCCTTGAAAGGACACAAGTCCATTTGCAGCACTTTGCGAGAGGGAAAGCAGAGTGAGCTAAGGGAAGGTTGTGTAGGCTCAAAGGGAATTTGGCTTCAGAGGGAGATTGCGGGCTCAAAGGGAGTGTCGGCCACCTAGGGGAAGTCTAGCCTTTCAGTTCAAGCGAGAAAGTGGAGTCTTCCAGGCCATGTAAGGAAAGTCACGAACCATGCAAGGAAAGTCATGTTGTGTGCAAGGAAAGTCGTAGACCATGCAAGGAAGTCATGGTGCACGCAAGGAAAATTCATGGTACATGCAAGGAAGTCATGGATCATGCAAGGAAAGTCATGATCATGCAAGAAAATTCATGGCACATGCAAGGAAGTCATGGACATGTAAGGAAAAGTCATGGAACATGCAAGGAAGTCATGGCCATGCAAGGAAAAGTCATGGAGCTGGAAATTTCTAGGAACAAGGAAAGTCATGGTTTGGATGGACATGCTGTTGAGAATTCAATAGGGCAGCGAATATGTTAATTCTCTTTAACTTGATAACTATTTGTGTTACCTTTTACCTTATTAGCTTTGTTCCTTATTATTATATTGTCAGATACATCAAACAACTACCAAAGCAATAAGAATAGTGACAGAGTATATAGGCTGCAAGCTAGGGCCAAAACCCCTCCTCTTGAGGGGAAAACCCTTAAATCTCTTCTCTTCTTATAGATCCTTCAATTGATGAATACCATGACCTAAAGACTCAGACGAATACCCTCCAAGATCAAGATCAACTCGGCCTCCTTCTGCAAGATCTTTGACCCCCTATTCCAAAATTGTCTCCCAGCAACTGCTACAACTGTTGTTGCTCCTCAACAAGACTTCGATCTTCTTCATATGGCCTCCTTTCCTCTTCGCTTGCCTTTCCTTGAATCTTAGGGCTAATGAGACACTCTAAGACACCTTCACTTTATTTCTTTTCTCTCTTGTCACCAAGATCGAACCAAAGATTTCCCCAATGCAAAAACCCTAGCTTTGGCTTTCACGTGAGAGAGAGAGAGAGACTTAACCCAAGCACTTCGACTTCCTTTTCTTCTTCTTTGTCCTTCTTCTTTGACCAATTTTAGCCTTCTTCTTCGCATAGAAAGAGATGTGTGTGAGTGTGTCTAATGGAGGACGAGTTCCTCTCTATATATAGGCATCTTCAAGAGTAGACGTGGCTCTTCATGTAGGCCGACTTGACCTTGGAGGGAATTTCGATACTTTAAAGACAAAAACGGTTTTTTCTTTACATGACACAATGTGCCCATAGGGTCTTCAATATATGACAATGACTCTTAAACTCTAGGAGCACTCAATGGGTGCTTGACCTATAAATAAAAGGACTTGAGCATGAAACCCATGCTTCAATAATAATTTATTTTCAAGAATACATTTCATACTTATGAAGACCAAACCTAGATACACATTTTCCAACACTCCCTCTTAACTATGGAGGTACTCATAAGAGGTACATGGTCATTCTCAATCTGAAGAGATCTCAAAAAAAGAGTCGGATTCGTAACCCATCTGTCTAGCATTGTATTTAACCAGCATTGTAACATAGCAAGGTCTTGACTAACAACTCTATCTCTCCACAAGGTCAGAGCATAATCCTGGCAAGACCAATGAC
>APFE031177775.1:26109-70592 GCA_000404065.3 Pinus taeda
ACATGTTCGCAGGTGTACTGAACAAAAAGTGTGGACGTAAAATACACGCACTTTCATGCAGAGAGAAATGCGCGCACGAGGGTTGGTCCATGGTATTTAGTCCGACATTTTTTATCCTATGGTTTTGGTCCATGGTTTTTGCATTTAAAGTATTGAACCTAGGTTTTGGGTCCCTAATATTGGATCTATATGGTTTTGGACCATGGTTTGAGAAAGGCCTAGACTATAAAAAGGAAAGGAGATCATTTGGCTAGATAGACATGTTGAATATCTTAAGAAGAGAAAGATTTGAAATTCTGATGATCGGTTGGTGACTGAAACAAGGAGAAACCTGAACATTACAAGACAGATCTACTAATGGGTCAAGATCTCCTTGGCGCATGATCAGATCTGTAAATTTGATAGTCTGGGGTATAATTGAAGTCTGAAAATTATCTATACCCAGAGGTTCGCAGGCTAGACACAGCGCAGGTGCGGAGGTCCGCAGGGTCGACATAGCGCAGGTGCGACGGTCCGCAGACTACATACGGTGCAGGTGCGGAGGTCCGCAGGTTCGAGAACAGCGCAGGTGCGGAGACCCATAGGCTCGACACAGCAGAGGTACGGATATCTGCAGGTTTCTATTGGTGAAGTTGCGGACTTTTTCTTAAAATATGTTTTAGCTGCTTTTGTCTATTACTACAGTGTTCAGAGTTCTGAATAGGTGTCTGGTTGCTGTGTGTTGAGAAATTATTGATTCAGTATTTGTACAAGAAAGTTGGTGGATTACAGATATATTTGATGTTTGATTGATACTCATGGATCCAGTCTGAAAATTTATGAAATGAGGTCCCTAGAAGAAAAGAGAAGGTTGAAGCCTTCAGTAGGTTAGCACCTACATACTAGTACCTCAGCTAGTACAAGAGCAAAGGGGGTTGTAGCTCCCTTCCAGGAGAGTCTGGAGAAAGAGAGAAGGTTGTAGCCTTCTGCAGGTTGAAGCCTACGTACTGGTATAAGACTGCACTAGTACATAGTCATTGTAAAAAGAAGTTTCTAATTGAAAGAAGATAGAGACATATTGCAGCAGGTGGTTTTCACCCACATTGGGTTTCCACCTTATATCTTGTGTTCTTTGGTGTGACTGTCTTCTCTATTTTTCCTGTTCTTGTTTATTGTTATATGGTTCTGACACACAGATTAATGATCAACATATGAAGAATAAATTAAATTATAAGTCTGAAAGATATACGCAAGTTTCATTAGTCAGATCTGGAAATGGTTGTATAAATTGAAAAAGAATTTGATAATACTGATTCACCCCCCACCCTCTCAGTATTATTTTCAACAGGTTTAAGGCCAAGAACAAAGGCATTAAGATCCAATTTATGTAGCATGCAAAAGCATGGACTAAGGATCTAAATCAAGTGGGGTAAAGATAATGGTTTATGGAGTAAAGGTGATCAAGGGTTGATCGTGGGTAATTAGGAGCTACTGAATGGTAATTTAGGGTAAGTTGATCTAGGTGGATACAAATCCCCCCCACCTCTTCTACTGGCTTAAAAATTTTCTATCTTCTTTTCTATGTTTTTTGGATCCCAAACTTTTAGGGTCATTTTAAGGCCCTAAAAGAGGTTGTTTTTGGCTATCCTAGGGGCTAGAGGTTACCATGTAATGTAGTAGCCCTAGTTAAAAGTTGTAACTCTTAGATTATTCTTTCCAATGATCTATTGCGTGCCCCACCTGAAGATTGTATGCAAAGATATGCTATGGGAAGTTGACATACCAACTAACCACCTTAAGGTCTGCAAATATTATGGTTCTTCATCTTCTAAGGGAGGTTGGGGTTTTTGACCTTTAGGTTTATTTATTTGACAGTGAATCTTGGATCATCTTAGTTAGAGAAAAATTCATGCTACCACTAAGCCATATGTTTATCCTCTATCTGAAGTAGCAAAAGCTAGAATAACATGTCACGTTAAAAGTGATATTTTAATTGTTGTTAATATGTGACATATTTGAGGATTGCAACCATTTGGAAATATTATTGGTAATAATAGAAGCACTACATTAGTGATTGTCTTCCAAACTAGGAGCAAGCGTTGTTATGTTTCTATATGGTTTAGTCTTAAGGATAGAGAGGTGGGTCATATGTCTCATTGGATCTCAAAGCAGTCATAAGAGGAAATTCACATTTCCTTACGATGATGTTTTTTCTGGCTACTCCCCCAAGATATTTTGAAAGGTTGTTACTATTGGGTAGTTGTATACTAAGATTCAAGTCAAACTTTAGGAACCTATAAAAGGTCCTCTATTTGATGCTACTTAGCATAGGGGTGTCAATCATTTCTCTTATTTTGTTCGGGATCGATTTTGTAAGGTATGGTGTGTGGTAGTATTATGGAGATTGAAAGTTTGTTGTCAATAATTTTATTTCCAAGTAGATGATTAATGTCACCACACTTAAGCATCATAATCCATTGCTTGAGTACTTTACATTGAGGTCAATTTTAATCACGGATTAGAAAGGAAGGTGATTCAACACCAACATGGTAGTTAATAGGTCAAATCTTAGGCTTGTCGGGCTCACATATTTTTATTGCTCCTTGTGTGTAAAGCAAGGTTATGAAAATCTATGACACTAAACTCCTTTCCTTTCCTTTCCTTTCTATGACAAAGAAAATTATTTTACCTTTCCGAATCAAAATTGAGTCAATATTTCTCTTTCCTTATTTCTTAGTGGGTGTGGGTCACAAACAATTCTTATTTCAAGTAAAAAAACTTCTCCTTTTGGGATTTCCTAGACTTCTTTTTAGATCACAAGCCAAATCCTAGGGTCACTGAGTTGATTATTTATATTGCTCCTTCAATGTGTAAAGTTAGGTTATGTAGATCCCACCTCTTAGTAATTCCAAAATTTGTGAAAAGGAAAGCGATGAAGAACGAGCCACACAAAAATAAAGCAAGTTGTCTTACCTTTTTTAATTGAAATTGGGTCAATCTTTCTCTTTCCCTATTTCTTGGAGGATAAGAGGCACAAGAAATTATCATTACAATCAAGCAAGTTTCTCCTATTGGTATTTCCTGAACTTCTCATTTACCTATAACAATATTTTCAAAGAATTATGTAATGAATCATTTAATTTCCATATTGAATATGTCTAATTCTCCCCTGCACAAATCTCCATGATGCTTCTTGCAATGAGAGAATTTATTTCACCCACTCTCACATCGTATCATATGATGAAATACATTTCAATGTTTGGAACCTGACGATGCTGGAGTGACTATCCATTTCAATGTTTGGAACCTGACGATGCTGGAGCGACTATCCATTTCAATGTTTGGAACTCGACGATGTTAGAGCGACTAGGTTGGAGCATGAATTGGCTCACATGCTTCATCCCCAAGTAGAGCATGAATGAGATCATAAGATCAATCCCCAAAAATATATTATAACTCTCAAATATATGAGTTTTATGTAGGTGGGTTAATTATATTATGTTCTATACTGTTAGCCTAGTATGTAATTATAGATATAGGAAGCCAAATTTTTTTAGACAATCTTAAAAATATTCTGAATGCAAAGCACCAAAAGGTGTACACACACACACACACATATATATATAAGAGGCTCAATACCCTTAGAATAACACTTGGATGCATCATTGTAATGTGTCTCCTAAGGTAAGCATTATGATTTTGACCATATAAGCCTATATTAGAAGATGCATGTTATGAAACCTTGGTAGCATACCCACCAACATATTGATTGCCTTTTTTACTATATGCAAACAATTATCTCTTGTGTAGTAACTAATGTTTATAATGTTGGTGAAAGAGGATGCTCAAGATCACTCATAAAAGAAAGGCAACGGTGGCATGAAAGGATGCTACAATGAATAGAAAAACATTAGAGGATTTGTGTGAGAGCTTAGAGGCAATTTCACTGCAAGTAGATTTCCATAACAATAGGTAACAACTATGGAGGTTTCCATGGTAGCAAGTATTGGTTGCAACACCCCTTGAATTTAGTGCCATAATGTCGAGGAACTTGCAAGGTCTAGCATGGATAAAGAGCAAGTGAACCAATAATTTAAAAATTGGTTATTTCTAATTTGATTAAAAACTTCTAACAAATATGGAAAAAAAATTCCCATACTCTAGGGAATTATGTCTCATCCAAGGTGTTCTCTACCAATGGGAAAATGAGAATATTAATTTGTTTCTTATAAAAAAACATGTATCATTAATAAAATAAAATAATTAAAATAAATATAAAATAAAGTTGTTATAGAATGGGAATGTGTATGTTTCTTTTTGTGCAAGAGATTAAATTGCAATAAGGGATAATATCTTGTTTTATATATGGAATTAAGGTTAAATATTACTAGAAAGCACATCATCGCGCTAGAGGTAGCCTCAATGATGACCACAAGGGATATTATCTTTCTTGCATATACTATCTAGGATGAAATGACCTTTTGGTCATGGAGGAAGACTTAAAATTATTCTTGATTAGCTAAGACCTAATATTTCTCGGATTTAAAGAAAAAAGTTAATGCCCTAAAACCTAGAGGGATGTTGTACGTGGAAGTATACCCACTTAAGAACCACTAGCAAGTCATTTTAGCTAGCACCATTTTCCTTGAATAATGGTGATGAATCATCATGTATTCATTGATAATAGTGGATTATAGTTGTCCTTATTGTTGGTTAACAATTAAGCTATGATAGGTTTTGGCCACCTTTAAGATAATTAAAAAAAGGGAATGTGTAATAATAATATTAAATTCAATATTATAAGATTTCAATGGAAGTGTTTTTTTTTTGTGAGGGATATATTCTTCCAAAAACAAAAATTTATAATTTCCTTCTTATAAGCAAAAATACATTTTTTAAATGCTTATAATATTCCATATTCCATGTGAGTAACCCAAATTTAAAAGGATAAAAAAATACAAACTATCCTAATAGAAAACATTTACATATAATCCATACATAATGCTATAGCCTTGACGGTTACCTCAATTGGCTGAGTTCCCATAGGTAAGCACATTTGCTATTGCGAAGTCATAGGTTCAAATACTCTTGACACTCTCGGGGTTAGGCTCCTGTTTGAGTCGGTGGGAAGTGGTCCCTTTGGGTGGATCTGCTTGGAACAATATTCTATGGGTTTAGTGAGTCACCAATCTTCGGGGATTGTGAACCACATGGAAAAAAATCCATACATAATGCTGAAAAAAGAAATATTCCTCTATCCTCATGTATGTTTTCAACATTGTTCATATACTATCACCAAGGGAAATCTTATGTATCTAGTTGATAATCTATCCTCATAACATCACAAAAAAATGGAAAATTGATTCATCTATTCACTACCCCTAGTTGGAGTTTTAAAGGAGAGAGAAAAATAACTTAAAGTTTGACCTTCCCAGAACCCTAGTACTTGACACTATCTTGAATTTGACAACAATCCAACTTTAGAGAGGCTATTTTCCTCCCCATTCCTTTCTTGATATAAATGATGAAAATAAATTAAATTAAAAGTAGATTTAAAGATTTGAAGTTCATCATATATAGACTCAACATAAAATTGTCCAAGTTTCTAACTTTGCACATCCATTTAACCACAACTAAAGAGTCAACGAAGACTTGGATGTTAAAGCACCTTTATCGACATAGAGCATCTAGAGCAATTTTAGAACTGTTAATTCAACATAACTACTAGAACCTTGACCCAACCCTACTTTAAATTTAAATGCATGTGATTACTCAATTAATGACTCACCCTACCCCACACATTGGAGGATCCCCTTGAGATGCCTCATCAAAGTAAGCCCAAGCTCCATTCTTATCCATGTGATCAATATAAATTTGCCTTTGGGGATTTTCATTTTTGCTCTGGATGAAGCTATCCAAGATGTACTTGCTTTGTACAACACACAAAATATAAGGAATAATCATGTCTCCAAATAATCATACATTACACATAATCCATGTACCTTGAGTTATAAACAAGTGTAGAGCTTTAAACTTTTTCAAAGCAAAATTTGAGCATCAAAGCTTCCTCTATTGAGCCCCCCATAACAATTCCTTAAATCTACGAAACCTTCAACCTCCTTCTATACCTAGATTGAATAATCATTAGTCACCGATATATGCTATATGGTTGCTTCATTCTCTTTCCATAGAGGGAATATGCTTTAATCATGTTGCAATTCTACAAGACATTATAAGTAAGATCCTTATTCTTGAGTGCGAGCCATATAAAAATAAGAGACTTTAATAGGCACTTGAACCTCCAAATCTCTTTGCACCACCAAATATGTTTACTTATTCCATCAAAGTGAGATAACTCTCTGTATCCCACATTGGGAGTATACATTTCTTTAGTAGAATATATTTTATCAATTCAAATCATCATTCATTTTGTTTATTCATGTGTGACTTAACATCAATTTTCAAATATAATTTTCCCAAACCATTTCATCCCTTTAGATTAAACCAAGCATGCATGCGAGTTTCCATGACTGCCTCTAAATGGTGGTCATTTATGGATAAACAACTTGAATCCAATAAAAAATCACATAGTCCATGTAAAGTGTTGAGTAAGTTTATGGCAACTTATACGCTTACCCACCACCTACCCAAGGGTCCTTGCCAATCCTCATTTTCTACCCATTTCAAACTTTCTAGATTAACCCCTTTTCAATAAAGGGGGAATTTGACATTACAACCTCCCATATGATTAAATCATTATAATAGTTTCTTGATGAGTTCCTAATATGAAATTCCACTAACTCTGATTCAATATATTTCTAAGAAATTACCTAGCCTCAAAGGCCTTTTCCAAAAATCAATTTCCAAACAAATTTAGCCACTATTATTTTGCCAAACAAATTGATGTGTTTTAATCTCCATGCATTCCTCTCTATAGGGTTAACAATTGATTACTATTTAGCTCGAGAGATTCCTTTTCTTCTCTTATTCCTAGACCATAGAAATTTGAAGTTAAGTCTCCTAACCCTTTCTAAGACTCATTTGAAATTGAAGGCTAAAGACATTAAAAAAAAAAAAAACAAGTATTGCTTCAATTATAAATATGGATAAGGTAAGCCCCTTTAAACGATGCTCTATTACAACAAAATGTAAACATAATTACCATAATGTATACAATTTATTACTCAATCATATATTTTAAAAAGACAAATAACACTACTTTATAATTATATATTTAATATCAAATTTCATATTTAAAATTTTACACTACAAATTATTATGTATCATTACAACATATCATACATTATCCACTAAATTTTATCTATATATTTTTAACTACAAATTTATAAAATCAGCTTAATACTACCACTTACCTCAACCAAAACAAATATAAATATAAATATTATTTAATACAAAACAAATATTATTATTATCTTTTGCAAAATGATTCCAAAGTATTAGTTTTAAATTTATTTCTAAAACAACCCTAACTCAAAAACGTACCCACAAATCTTACATGGACAAATCTACAGAAAAGGAACTGGCACAGACCAGCCATATGCACAATCTGCCTATCCAATACTGAAGATAACATGCACATTTTTCTAAAATGTCACCTAACTCAGAATCTATGGAAGCATCTAGCTTCTCAATTTTGGTTTTCCTGTAATATCACATTCCTCCATTACATATGCATATGAATGGTGGGGTTCACAGAAAATAACTTGGCGACCCATTCCACTTATTGTCTTATGGTTCATATGGAAGTGGAGGAACAAAAGGATATTTCAAAATTGCAAGGAGGAATTTGGGCATATTTTTGACAAGGTTATTCACTTTTATTTATCGATCCTCCCATACATTCCACAACAATTGAAGCATCAAACTAGAGTTTCAGCCCCACAACATCATATCATCCCACGGGCACATTTTGACGATGCAACAAAAGATGGCAAATGTGCATGTGGCATTTACATTTGTATTTGAAATGACCTTTAATACTCCATTTTTTTGAATGGTGGCCTTAGAACCAATAACAAAGCTGAGGTCATGGCTCTACATGGTCTGCTCTTATTCTGCACATTTATGGATATCGGCCCAATCAATATCTATGGTGACTCCAAAATCATCATAGAGTGTGTGAATGGAAAACAATCTATAAAAAATGATAGCCTTTCTAGATGGTTGGGCAGGATTTCAACTCTATGGAAGCCTACACTATTCTCTATCACACATATAAAACGTTTGCAAAATGAGCTTGTGGATGAACTATCAAAGAAAGGTCTGCAGTCTCCATGTGGTAAGTGGCATCTGAGCATCTCTGTAGAATCCTGCACATACTTCATTCAGCCCTTCTCCATGCCGGGTATATAGTGTCGAATTTAATCTGGTGTGTTTCATGATCCTATTCATATATACAATGTCTTATGGCCAGGTAGTACTTTATTTTTGGCGCTCTTTATTATGATATGATCTCTGCAACAGTCCTCATACTTGATCTAACGAAGAAATATGTATATTCTGAAAAAAATACCTACAATTTTTGGATGCCATGACCAGGAAAAAACTCCTCTCCATAATGTATATACTTGTTTTTATTATAATATAGATACTATACAACTTTTTCTTCTGGAAAAAAAAAACTTAAAACGACACATTTGTGTACAATATCCCATCCAAGCAGGTTTCAATTTCGAACTAGACTATCCATTCTCATCTTTTAAAAACAACGCAAACAAAAATCTAATAATCCAAAGCATAATTTTACTTCATACAACACTTCCATCATATATATATAAAGTAAGATAAAAAATAAATAAATTTAATAAATTAATATAAAAAAAAAAATATCCATTTTCATCTTTAAACACAGTTCAAAACAAAAATCTAATAATCCAAAACACAATTTAACTTCTTTATATACACTTTATATATATATATATATATATATATATATATAGATATATATATAAGAGATAAAAAAGTAAATAAAATTTAATAAAATAATTAATAATAAAGAAGTGTAAGAGTTTTTTTCATATATTTGTATTATAATAATTAAGTCATTTTAAATTCATCTTAAGTCTGAATCTATCAAGTATTGAGTGAGATCAATTTTTTTTTCATGTTAAAAAAATTTGCATTTTAAGAAAAACATTTAAGATTTTATCACTCTAAGCACTTGATAAATTTAAAATTAAAATAAATCTATACTAATTTAATTATTAGCTTTTAAATAAACCATATTACAAAATAATAACATAGAAAAAAACTATAATATAAATTTTTTTTTATATTTTATATTTTACTTTATTTTATTTAGACTAAATCAAAATATTCTTCATCAAATCATATCCTATAAATTCAGTAAAAATCATTACCAACGATTCCATATTAAAAAATTCAAATAAATAATGTTTTTTAAAAATTCCAAAAATTCCAACTTACTGCATCAAAAATCATTACCAACAATTCCATATTAAAAAATTCAAATAAATAATGTTTTTTAAAAATTCCAATTTACTGCATGTTAGAAATGAGCTTATGTTTGAATTTTGGGGGAATCCCATGGCAACAACATGCCATCTTGTTTCCAATATAAATATAAATATAATATACTAAATATGTAACGGTGTGGGTTATTCTAAGTACAAAGGATGATTAGGTAGACATTCATATAAATCTATTATCGATAATTATATCATTAAATATTACATAACCTATATAAGGTAGATTGGTAATATTTAATTATAACTTATATAAGGTAGATATTTGTTTTTAGATTATTTTAAGATCCAAAACCAAAGGTTATTTATTTATTTATTTTTGTTCTGCAGAGGATATTGCATTGAGTTTATATTCAAACTCATATCATTTTGGGTTGATTTTTTTTTTTTTTTAATCAAGTTTTTATAGTTTAACTTTGTATATTAAAATTTATTATTTTTTGACATTATTTTAATTTATTTTTCTGTAATTTGATTGGCTATGAAAATGAACATGTTATTGCTTAAGACATGGATTGATGAGCCAAAAGTACAAATGTCCCATCATAAACTATGTTCCTGCAATATATATTCAACTTATTTAATAAAGTAAGTTGACAACCTTTTTCAGTTTATAGTAAACATGCAATTCTCACTTGACCATTATGTTATCAAAGGGACAATATAATATCATATTTTTCAACATCATAATGTGGACAAATTCAACATGAAAATTTTCATTTAAATCTCAAAATATGCGTTGTCATACTGTATTTGTGGCCTGTGATACTTTGGATGCTTGGCATATATGTTCATGACGTTAAACAACATATTCCGATCATGCTTAGAATTTCGATTTCCTTTTGTTTGTTCCTTTATTATTTCTTTAGAATTATGAATCACTTAATTTTGATTTTGATGAGTGATATCTAAACATTAAATTTATAATTAATTATTTTTTATTTATGTATTATTTTTTACATTTCTAAAATTTTAATTAAAAATCAAATACATTTAGAAAAATAATTTATTATAAATGTTGTATTTTTTTTAATCATTTAAAGCTTAACTTTTATTTATCTTTTTATTCATCCATAATGTTATACTTTTCCTTTTAGTAGACTAATTAACAAAGTATATAGAGAGAGTATTTACTTTATTCTTTGTTTTAACACACACACACACACATATATATATCACTTTTAAAAATATTTTTAATTATTATTAAAAATGATATACTTTCTTATTTTAAAAAAATCATTATTTTTAGTTGTTAATAAGTAATGAAAATAGTTGTGTAAATTTATGTAATAGAGTTATTAATTATTATTTAGGGAAAATCTTGTTATTTGAAATAATTTACTAATGATTTATATGGTTTCCTTTCATTTGGGGAAGATAAATTCTTAGGCAATCAAAAAGTTATTTTAGGTCTTACTTCAAGGTCAAATGTGGTTTCATCCTAATAATATTTTCAACAAAACTAATCTCCCTTTTTATTATGGCTCATATTACTTTTAATGAAATTATATATTTTCTAGGCCCAAGAAATCCCTGTACTTGGGAGAATGGAATCCAAGTGAAGTGAGAATTAAACTCACTAGCTACCACCCAAATTATTATCTTTAAACCAATTTCAAATATATAACCTCTCTACCTTACATTCTTATCTTGATTAACTTTCATTTAAAAATTGCCAAATATATTATCATATATGGTCATCATAATTTTAGATAAATATAAATTTTCAACTCTTTAGTACACACTTATTCTAAAGTTAATGAATGTTAAGATCGATTTCATGGCCAATGGGCAGGTATATAATACAAATTAATAATAAAAAATAACATATTTAACAATAACGTATATTTAATTTTGTAGAATTTTTCCTACAAATCAGCTAGCTTTGATACCATGTAGAACTTTTTCTACAAATCAGCTAGCTCTGATACTATGTAGAAATTCCCACTGTAGATCACCTGGTAATGCAATGTACTAAAGCAAAACACTTGATCTACTTTTACAAACAATTTAGCGGAAGCTTAATCGAACATGAACAACATCAATAAGAAGACATATAACTAATAAGAAGGAATCAATCACACATGACACAGAAGAATTTACCCGGGGAAAGCCTCAGCCTAAAACCCCAACTCTGTATTATCATACAAGTGGAAATATAGTCCGGATTACACAAAGCCTTAGCTCAGAAGCTATCCAGCTCTCAGTACAATCTCTCTGCTGCTCATAGACAGTCAAAGGCTTCTCACAAACCTTCTCCTCTGCCCTCCAAGCCTCATATTTCCTTGTGCAGTTTCCCTTGGGGTCCAGTGCTACCATCTGTGTGAATTGGCCTCTTTACACACTCACTAACCTATGATCTAACTGCACAAACCTGAAGGAGATAATTCCTCATCATGGACGAGCTTCCTTTATAGGAAAAATCTTCACCCAACGGCTAGTACATTGTCCCTTCTCTAATCTCAACTGGGTCTCTGTCTGAACTGACATGCATGAGTTATTTAAGCTATAATATTCAGTTATCTGAAAATACCAGTTGCTACATGCATGCAAGCATTAACAAACTGAATCTCATTAATTTATCAACTTGTTAAATTAATCTAACTAGATTTGACTCAGTTAACTGAGCCAACTAATTACAACTCATAATTACAACTCATCCTCATCCTTTAACTGATGGTTAAATCCCTCAATCAAAGGAGAAACTGTTGCATGTCCTCACATAGACTTCAAGTTCATAATTCCTTAACTAATTAACTCAAACTGAATTAATTAATTAATTTACAAATTGCTGTTAATATCAAATTCGAATTTTACTTCCTATTTCTAGTCCAGGGACTGGCTAAAATAGGAATCCACACTAAACTGCTAAAAATAGAACTTCTATTTTTAGCACTTCCATTTTTCATTCCCTGTTGCCCAATCCAGCACTAGTACCCAAACTGCTATTTTTAGCACTTCTATTTTTAGCAATTTCTTGTTTCCATTTTCAACACTCCCTCTCAACAAGAAAGGCTTCCTCTCAAACCCGATCCTGTACCTTCGCAATGTTCTACATGCAACACTTCTACCAAGTGTGGTTGCTCCAGCAACTCTCAGAGCAAAAGAAATTCCCAACTGACCTCTCTATTGGGCTAGAATCATACTCTGATGCTGAAGCTCTACCTACTGCTGACAAGTGCTCCCTCTCTGACCTCTGCGCTACTGCAACATCTCCATGCATCTCGCACCGTTGCACACCTCTTTGTGCCATCCTGCACTGGTGCAACACACTTGTGTCTCTCGCACCGTTGCACACCTCTCTGTGCCATCCTGCACTGGTGCAACACACTTGTGCCTCTCGCACCATTGCATACCTCTCTGTGCCATCCTGCACTGGTGCAACACACTTGTGCCTCTCACACTGCTGCAGCCTGTTAGCTCTGCATTGTCCTGGGATTCCTGCACTGTAGCTCTCTCTGTCGCTCCATCTGCATCTGTCTCTACCTAATCAGTTAGTTTTACTACTCCTCATCGGGGTTCCCATAGCAAAGTTGAATCAAAGAGGTTGGGTACCTCAAGGGTCCTGCCCTTCCTCCTTGGGACGATCACTCCACATCGCCCCACCTCCTACCTGGAGGTATGGCTGCATGTGATCCCTCTACCCACCTGGTTCGAAGTTTCCCCCTACTAGAGGTCTTTGCATGAGTAGATGTCTCTTTTCGATCTCCTCTCAGCTTCTCTAGTTGTGGCTGCTCCACAACTTCTTGAGGATGCTGCAATAATCGTGGCTCCTCCACAATTGTCTGAGACTTCTTCTGGTGCTGCATTTTGAGAGGTAATTTACTCTCCCTCTCAACCACCAAGTATCTAACCTTTGCCTTGCTCCTCAAGGCTTTGCATGCATCTTGTACCTCAAGTGCATATAGGTTTTTGGCTAGCACACCAATCTATTTCCACTTTCCTGCCGTCATGAAATTTTCTAGAAAAAGAGCTAATTTTAAATCAACAATATCTCCCTCATCCGAACTCCAATTCAACTGATTTTTTATTTTTGATTTTGGGTATTTTTCCACAAGAAATCCAAATCTGCTATTTATTTCTGAAAATTTTGTATAGAAATTTTCAGATATGCTCTGCAAACTCTCGGCCCAAAACTCAAAACTTTGAAATCTCCTCTCAGTATACTTTTCTATCCTTGATCACCTGTGCTCTAATACCATGTATAATTTTTTTATAATTTTTCCTACAAATCAGCTAGCTTTGATACCATGTAGAACTTTTTCTACAAATCAACTAGCTCTGATACCATGTAGAAATTCCCACTATAGATCACTTGGTAATGCAATGTACTAAAGCAAAACACTTGATCTACTTCTACAAACAATTTAGTGGAAGAATCGAACATGAACAACATCAATAAGAAAACATATAACTGATAAGAAGGAATCAATCACACATAACATAGAAGAATTTACCCGGGGAAAGCCTCAGCCTAAAACCCCAACTTTGTATTATCATACAAGTGGAAATATAGTCCAGATTACACAAAACCTTAGCTCGAAAGATATCCAACTCTTAGTACAATCCCTCTGCTGCTCATAAACAGTCAAAGGCTTCTCACAAACCTTGTCCTCTACCCTCCAAGCCTCCTATTTCCTTGTGCAGTTTTCCTTGGGGTCCAGTGCTGCCACCTGTGTGAATTGGCCTCTTCACACACTCACTAACCTCTGATCTAACTGCAGAAACCTGAAGGAGGTAATTCCTCATCATGGACGAGCTTCCTTTATAGGAAAAGTCTTCATCCAACTGATAGTACACGTCCCTTCTCTGATCTCAACTGGGTCTCAGTCTGAATTGACATGCATGAGTCATTTAAGCTATAATATTCAGTTATCTGAAAATACCAGTTGTTACATGCATGCAAGCATTAACAAACTGAATCTCATTAATTTAACAACTTTTTAAATTAATCTAATTGGACTTGACTCAGTTAACTGAGCCAACTAATTACAACTCATCCTCATCCTTTAACTGATGGTTAAATCCCTCAATCAAAAGAGAATTTGTTGCATGTCCTCACATAGACTTCAAGTTCATAATTCCTTAACTAATTAAATCAAACTGAATTAATTAATTAATTTACAAACTGCTGTTAATATCAAATTCAAATTTTACTTCCTATTTCTAGTCAAGGACTGACTAAAATAGGAATCTGCACTAAACTGCTAAAATAGAACTTCTATTTTTAGCACTTCCATTTTTCATTCCATGTTGCCCAATCTAGCACTGGTACCCAAACTGCTATTTTTAACACTTCTATTTTTAGCAATTTCTTGTTGCCATTTTCAACAAATTTAGTTATATTTAAACGAAACAGGAGGGAATAACTACTATGTAGAACTTGTTTAATAAATTGTTATCAAATACATGTATTAAAAATTGAGATTATGAAATGAATATATGTGTTGAGAATGGGTTGAAATTTATTTACCAAATTTTTATTATCATGTTTTTTTATTCTTTGATATGTTATTAGAGCTCCTTTAATCTTAAGGGCTTGGTAGTTTCAGGATAGTGTTCCATGCAAAATGATGAATTGTGACTCTTTCATAATAGTCATTTATTAGAGGCATAACTAATATAGATATGCTAGTTTCATGGTAAGTAAAAAAACACAAAATGTATATCTCTATATAATGGTAAAAGACCAAGATAAGAAACCAATTATGAAACTACATAGAGTTGAATCATATCACTACAAGAAAAAAAGGTCACTGGTGAGGGTCATGCCTATGATAGGCCTTTAAGGTCCATCACCACTGTCGCATATGGTGACGATCCTTAAAAAATGTTGTTGTAAGTGTATATAGTGATGGTCCTTTAAGGTTTGTCACTAAAGCCATTTTCAATGACACCTTTGGTGAGGGTCGTTAAAGGCCTGTCACTAATTCTCTCTTTGGTGACACTTTTTGTGAGGGTCGTTAAAGGCCCATCACTAATTCTCTCTTTGGTGACACTTCTACTGACGATCTTTTATTGACCCTTACTGAAGCTCTTTTTGGTTACTTTTGGTGATGGTCAAAAAATGTTCGTCATCATTGATCATTCCAATGAGTTTTTGATGACACTATGTACTTGTTACTATATTTTTTGTCAAAAGATAACGATTTTAAGACCATTGTTTTGGAGTCCTTTTCCTTATGTGTCCAAGGCCATAGTGGTTAGAGTCAACCAATTTGTTAAGAAGTAATTAGTGTGTATCATTTCCCTCAAGTCATAAGAATATAGTTTTCCTATTAGTCAACACATGATTCATCTCTATTAGGTTTATTATCTAGCAAATTCCCTTTAGATAAAGTTCCACTAGTATGTGTAGGAACTATATTATTTAATATATAATCAATCTAAAGCAATTATATTAATGAGAGAGACCTACCACTCCTCAACACTCATGGCACACCTCAACATGCTTTGGAACACACTAACATTCCTTTGCAACTCACATGTCTTGGAACATCTTTGTACCTGTAACATCTTTGTACCTAGAACATCTTGCCATGAGTAGGACACCCAAGCACATGTTGGCATGCCCTAGCATAACATAACACTCCCCTAGTATGTGTTGGCATGCCCTGTAGTTCCTCATGCCCAAGAACACCTTGACATAATATTGCATTGACATGCTTTAGCAGTTGGCACACTTTGGCACTTGGCATGTATTAGAACATATTATTAGTGTGCCTAGCATTCCCCTTTAAGAAAATATAAAGTCAAGACTTATTAACCCTCTTATGTGTTCATTTCCTTGCATTTTAGCTTGGTTCTTCCTTTTTTTGCCTTCAAACTCCTTGACGCATATTGACATACTCTGGCACCCTGCACATCCTAGCATGTCTTAGCACCTGTCATGTCTTCGCACTATTTGACACATGTTAGACACCCCAGAACTACCTAGCACACTCTAACACTTCTTGACTTGCCATGATATTCCCTGGCATGCCTTACCCATGCTTAGCATACCTTGTCACTCCCTCCTTGGCATGACAACTAGCACTCATTGACACTCCCTAACACATCCTCATATTCATTCACTTCCATGCATTTTGACCTAGTGCTCCCTTGTGT
The DNA here is from genome assembly GCA_000404065.3 of Pinus taeda. Classification (NCBI taxonomy): domain Eukaryota; kingdom Viridiplantae; phylum Streptophyta; class Pinopsida; order Pinales; family Pinaceae; genus Pinus; species Pinus taeda. The sequence goes on from APFE031177775.1 coordinate 42,702, forward strand.
TGTCCTAGTACTCCCTAACACTCCTCAACATGCATTGGCACTCTTTATCACACCTTAACACTCTTCGACATGCTCTTCCACTTCATTGCATGCATCACACTCCTTGACACACATTAGCACTTGGAAAGTCTTGGCATGTTTGACATGCGTTGAGATGACTTGGTATGCTTTGGCATGGTTTAATGTTAAAGTTATTTGAGATAAATTATTGGAAAGTACATTATAAACAACGGAGGAAGATTTGGCACTTGGAACCTGTTAGACACAGTCCTGTCAGTCCTTCGTCATTGGTTTTCAAACATGTCAAAAAATGTCTGCAGACTAGAGGAAGTTTCAGTAAGTTTTTATTTTTATGTCATTATTAATAATGTGAGATCGATTCTTCTTCAAAACCCTGTTTTGAAGAAGAAATCATCAAATATGTGTTTGTAATAAATAGGTAATTTGTCAAAGTGTTTCAAAGTTGTACAACTCTTCAATAGTTTTAGCTGCTCCTATTCCTGGCTGCTCCTATTCCCGCAAAAGCACAAACAGAAAGAACATCATCAGCACAAAGAGACAAAGCAAAATCAAACGAAGCAGAGTTTGCATTCAAATGCCAGAATGTGAAAATTATACAACTTGGTTTGCCGAATCAGACGAAATCAAAGTCATGTCTTTGTGAAAACGTTTCTATGGGTATCAATGCCAGTTTGGCATTCAAAGGGTTGATTGAAGTCAAGGTTTAGTGAAGAGATGGCAAAGCTTGCAAATTTTCAAGCTGTGACTGTGTGAAATCCTGGTGCGGCGCATCAGGATAGGCGCGCAACGCATCAGGCGACAAAATCCAGTGCTATTTTACACGCGCTCGGCGCGTTGGGTGAGGCGCGCGACGCACTGGGGTTTATGCCCAAACTTTGTCCAGAAAACACTCAAACCGCCTCTTCTCAAAGCATCAAATCACAGGGTTCAGCAACGATCTGCAAACCCTACCGTGAACTCGAGGATTTGCTGGTTTTGGTTAGAGCTGGCATTGTTCTTTCTCGGTATTGTATGCGGTCTCAATATATGACCGTTACTTAGGTGTAACAGGGCAGTAGCGGCTGAGCAACAATTGGCACGTAGTACTCTGTTTGCGGATCTGAGGTTGAATGGTAAAGAATTTGAAGAATGCATTTTTGTTAGCTTCACCTATGCAATTTGAAGTGTAATGAGGTTCGGCTGAGTGGTTTTGATGTCGGGACATACTCCTAATTCATTTGACAAGAAAAATGGCCAGTGTGAAGAATAATCGGGCTGATTGCTCCAAAGACAAGAAAAGTGGAGCTTCCAGCTCGTCCTTGTCTGACAGCAGATGGAATGCCTGAATTTGTTGGTATTCGCAGAGACAAAGCGACAATGTATGTGCCTTCTTATCAAATGAATGATTTTTTGGAGTCTGTCATTTCAAGAAATACCTTCTCAGTTGACAACCCCCAGGAAATTTCTAATGCCGGTAATCTGTCAAACTGTGTGGCCTCTACTGCTTTTGGGTATCATTATATGGCGCCTAGCTCTGATGCAGAGCACAAATCATCTTCTTTGCTACATGGATATCAGCGTTCAAGTTGTTATGATGTAGCCATGTCATCTCCTAAAGTGTGCACATCGACTTTCTCTGCTTCATGGTCACCACTTGGTTCTGGTGCAGCTGATGTGTTGATCGAAAACACTTGATTTTCTCTCCTGAAAAGCCTGCTTCTGCAATTAATGGTGATGTTTGTAATTCATCCGAGTTACGACACTGTGATGAGCTTCTACAGGTTTGCTTGCCTTATAGTGAGAGTTTAAAGCTTGCTAACCAGGATAAAAGTCCTCAATCAGCTCCACTGTCAATGATAGCTGATGTTAATAGGAAGGCGGTTTGTGAAATGGGTGCTGGTGGTAATACTAATGTTCAATCAGAAAATCCAAATTCTGAGTCTTTGTTTTATGAGCCACCTCGTCTGTCAAATTGGGAAATTCCATTTGCTAATTGTGATTTGATTAATTCATGTGGCTATCTTTATCAGGCATATAGTTCACTTGGTGTGCGGCAAATGATAATGTCATCAGTTGATTGGTTTACTCCTCCTGGAAACCCATGGGGATCTGCTTTCAATGACAAGAGCCCAGAATCTATACTGAAGAGTGCTGCCAAGAGCTTTATGAATTCTCCCTCTATATTAAGGAAACGGTTACGTGATGCTTCAACTCCTGTGGATGCAAACCGGAGTGAAAAAGCAGCAGATAGAACAAAAACTCATGATAATTTTATAACACCTGGTTCATTAGCTAAGAAGTATAATGAACTGTTGGAAACTCCAGATGATGTGTGTGAAGGATGGTATCAGTGGACCTGGATTATGCCAAAGTAAAAGGCAGACTCTAGTCTCACCGCAGTATTGTTTGAAAACTAGACATTTTGCACCTGTTAAATCCATGGAACAACATTTAGAATATGCATCAGAAGTTACGAAAGGGATTGATCCTGGGTATAGGTTGAGCATTCCATCTCCTAAGAAAAATAGTGGTGACTCTGAAATTGATGTTAGACAAAGTAACAAAGGTGTAGATCCTAGTGGTTGGAAAGTTTCGAATCGAGAATGCACTCAGAGGGATGCAAGGGATATGAACAAGATTGACCATGAATGCAAGTGAAATGAAATGCTTTTAGAGATATCGACACCGATTAAAAGCCAAAATAAACAGAGACATCTGTCACAGCAGAGAAATAGGGTCAATTTTCTTATTTTTGACCTCAGTTAAATCTCCAAATGGATCTGTGCTCCAATTCGTATCTTTAAAGTGGTCATCAGAGAATTTTTAGGGGAGCGATCTTCTGTTTTTAGAATAAAGAGATGATTCTATTTCTATTTTTGTAACATCAGGTGCAACAACGCCCTTTTTTGGGTTGTTTTGTTTTATTTAATGTATTAAAAACTCATTTATATGGAGAGAGTTCTGAGAGGTGTGCGTGGAGACAAATAGAGCTTCTATTGTACAGTTTGACAGAGATTTTAATAAAAAAATGTAGCTCTGACCCCTGAGATTCCTGTGGTATGAAATTTAACGTTTGTCTCATCCTTTGTTTCATGTGTAACCTGTAATGTTTTCCTTTCATTTCCTAATCGTTTCTGAATGAATTCTTTTAAGTGAGAAAGGCAGAATCCAATTCATTTGCTCTGTCTTGAGGAAGTTTTCATATTTAATGTTTTCTTCTATTTGACAAGGATTCATCTTCTATGGCCTTGTCAACCTCGCAACGGTCTTTCACTCCATATAATTTCAAATTTGATGTTAAATTTCTTGCTTATCTTGCCTCAGGAGATAATCTGTGTTTTTTATTATATTTCCCTGTTCAAGCTGTTCTTTGCCCCATGCAGCCCAGAAGACCCAATCGTTTATTAAAAACAAACCTTTCTATCAATTTACTAGCCTAAAATCAGTATTCCTTATTGGTCATCTCACCACCGTTGAAGACTTTTCTGCCGAGATAGACCGGAGAGAGCCCTCTCCTGTCCTCGTAGGGCTAGCTACGAGGCTGAGCTTGGTTTGATGTTGCCTTGAACCTCGCCTTCCTCAGCCTAAGGCAGATTCCAGCTCTAACATAGGTACAATTTCAGCACTTGGAGGAGGATGAAGATGGTCTTTGGACCATGGATTTCGATGGCGCAGTAGGTAGTGATGGTGCTGGTATTGGTGTGTGGATTCGAAGTCCTTTTTCCGCTCAATACAAAGTTCCAACCAAGGTGAGAGTGTGTTCCTATAAACTAGCATTTGATTGTTCAAATAATGAGGCGGAATATGAGGCTCTCATTGCTGGCCTAAAGATTCTTAGAAAGCTGAAAGCGAAGAAGATTGCGGTCTATGGTGATTCCGAGTTGGTAATAAAGCAAGTTAAGGGTGAGTTTCAGGCCAAGCATCCTCGTATGAGAGCATATCGAAATGCAGTCTTAGATATTTTGAAGTTGTTTTCTGATCATACCTTGACATGTGTGCCTCGCATACAAAATGGTGTTGCTGATGGACTTGCTAAGGCAGCAAGCAATTTGAAAATTCCGATGAATTCTAGCAACAAGTTTGAGATCCATGTCAAACACCGTCCCACCGTTCCAGACAATCAGCGATGTTGGAAAGTCTTTCAAGATGATGAAGAGATCAATGAGTTTCTGCAAAATAAGGGTAAGTTCAAGGATACCTCAATAGATACTGAAAATGATGATGGTAGTGATAATATACAAGTAAATCAAATGGACGTGCTGCAACTTAAAGATAACATTATTCCTAAGGGATTGATTCCTTTAGAGGAGCTGTTTGACCAAGATGATGTGGCCTGCAAACCGACATTGAGACCAATTGAAAAAGGTGTTGAAGAGGTAAACATTGGGACAGCTGAGAATCCCAAGATGGTAAAGCTATCAAGGTCATTGTCACCAAAGGTAAAAGCTGAATATGTAAAATTGTTGTCTTTGTTTTCTGATGTTTTTGCATGGGATTATTCAGATCTAAAAACATATGACACAAATATCATTCAACATACTATTCCTATTAAGCCAAATCAGAAGCCTTTTCGTCAAAAGTTGAGGAGAATCAATCCCAAGCTGCTGCCATCAATCGAAAAAGAGGTAAACAGATTGTATAAGTCAGGAATCATTGTGCCTATCCGATTTTCAGATTGGATATCAAACTTGGTGCCCATAAGGAAGAAAACAGGTGAGATCCGTTTATGTATTGACTTCAGAAATTTGAATAAGGTGTCCTTAAAAGACAATTATCCGCTGCCCAAAATGGATCATATATTGCAGCGAGTAGTTGGAGCATCAAGGATGTCACTGCTCGACGGCTATTCAGGATACAATCAGATTTTAGTGCATGAAGATGACCGTGACAAGACAGCGTTCACCACTCTATGGGGAACATTTCATTATGCAAAGATGCCCTTTGGTTTGAAAAATGCAGGAGCCACCTTTCAGCGTGCAATGGACGTGGCTTTCGCCAATGAGAAAGATGTATTTTTAGTTGTTTATCTTGATGACTTAACCGTGTTTTCAAATTCTGATGAGGAACATGTATCATTTGAAAATTGATTTCCAAAAGTGCAGAAAATATGGCATATCGCTGAATCCGAAAAAGAGTCTTTTTGCCATGGATGAGGGCAAACTTCTTGGCCACATCATATCTAAAGATGACATCCGTATTGACCCTGCACGTGTTGAAGCCATTCAACAAATTGAACAGCCCCAGAACAAGAAAGAAATACAACCCTTTAATGGTAAACTGAATTTTCTGCGTCGCTTCATTCCAAATCTAGCGGAGCATCTTAGAGAAATCACGGGCATGCTGAAAAAGGACAGTCAGGTAAAGTGGACCGAAGAGGTGGTGAAATCATTTAATTTAGTGAAGTTAGCTCTTTCTTCAGCTCCTATTTTGATCAGCCCAGACTCACGCCAGGATTTTATTTTGTTCTCATTTGCTCTGAGCACACTTTGGTAGCTGTATTAATGCAGAAGAGGGAAAGGTGTTGAAAGCCCATTGCTTTTTTCAGTCAGATTATAAGAGATGGAGCATTGAAATATAACATCATTGAGAAGCAAGCACTTGTGCTTGTAAAGGCCTTGAAAGATTTCCGTGTGTATATATTGCATTCCCATATTCTAGCTTATGTTCCTAATGCAGCAGTTAAAGATATTTTAGTACAGGCAGATCCATAAGGTAGACAGGGTAAGTGGATTGCTGCGTTGTTAGAGTATGATGTAGAAATTAAACCCACCAAGCTGATCAAAGGTCAAGGACTCGCCAAGTTAATGGCTGAAACAAATTTGCAAGTTCTAAACATAAATTTGATTGCTGCCATGTCCGATGAAGATGAGGAGACTCCATCCGTTCAGGTATCTGAAATATTTCTTTCTTCCCCTTGGTATGCTGACATTTTATATGTAATTCAGCATTTGCCTTCACCTCCCGAAATGCCTAGAAACAGAAGTATAACTTTGAAATTGAAAGCCGCAAAATTCTGCATACTAAATTTTGCATTGTATTGGAAAGACCCTGGTGGAATGTTATTGAATTGTTTGGTCGAGGAGGAAGCCAAAAGAGTCGTGGAAGACTTTCATAGAGGGGACTGTGGAGGTCATCTATTTTGGAAGACCACAGCAAACAAGATTCTAAGGGCAGGCTATTATTGGCCTTCATTATTTTCAGATGTATATAAGGCTGTTAAAAATTGTCACGAATGCCAAATTTTTCAAGGAAAGCAGAAGCTCCAGCCTTTACCTCTCAAACCAATTGAAAGTCAACGCACCTTTTCAGCAGTGGGGATTGGATTTCATCGGCGAAATTCATCCGGAATCATCAGGACAACATCAATGGATATTGACGGCCACAGACTACTTCACAAAATGGATTGAAGCAATTCCAACTCGACAAGCTACGGATGCGGTAATTATTTCTTTTCTTGAAACCAATATCTTGTCACGTTTTGGATGTCCAAGTAAGTTAATCATGGATAATGTAGCAGCGTTTAAGTTCAAAAGGATGATTGAGTTTTGTTATAAGTACAATATTAGCTTGGGACATTCAATCGCATATCACCCTCAAGGAAATGGATTGGCGGAGTCATCTAATAAATCTTTGGTCAATATCATTAAGAAATTATTGGAAATTAGTAAGAAGGGCTGGCATAAGAAGTTGATAAATGCACTATGGGCTGATAGGGTGAGTCAGAAAAAGTCTATTGGCATGTCTCCTTTCGAGTTGGTGTACATAATAGACACGGTTTTTCCTACTTCACTTGCTGTCTCGGTAGTCAAATTGCTTCAAGAAGCGGGTAGTGAGGATGATCCTATGCAGAGAAGGATTAATCAAATGATTCATTTACAGCAGACACGGGAGGAGGTATTTTAAAACACTTGCAAGTTGCAGGAGCGTATCAAAAGGATTTATGACCGGAAAGCAAAGGCCGACACATTTCAGCTGGATGAGGTAGTTTTGCGGTGGGATGCTCATCATGAAGACAAGGGAAAGCATGGAAAATTTGAAAATTTATGGAAGGGCCCTTATAAGATTGCAGCATATCGCGGCCAAAACGCTTTCCTTCTCAAAGAGATGAATGGAGATGAATATCCTGGAGGGCCGATCAATGGTCGGCTGTTAAAGAGATACTACTTTTGAGTATTTTCTGCTCATTTCATTATCATTGTACATATCATTTTACTTTTGTTCTATTGCACATGTACACTAACTTATCATCTTCAGTTTGGGGCCCAAGGTGAAGGCTATAATTCTGAAAATGAAAGTTAGTTAGTTTAAGTTTGTCAAGTCAGTTGTTTACATCGTTAGCTTCGGGTCTAGTTTGGTCAAAGCAGTTTTTGTTTTTTCAGTCAAATTCTCAAGATTTCGTGTCGGAATAATGACTCCATCGCCCAATTGATGAAATCACTGTCTAGCTCTTACAGAGATCTGCGGTTCTTGGAATCTCCAAGGAGCTACCATCCCCATTGGAGCCAATGTTAGATTCAGTCTAGTTATCCCTCCATCAGAGATCAAAGCTCTTTTTTTGCATTTCATATTTTAGGTGTCCCACCAGTTTACATCAGTTGCATTTCATTAGGCATGCCATAACTCTGATGGAGTGGTTTGTGTCATTCATTCCCCTCGTGCATGTCACTGCTGGTTCAGGTTAAGTCATAAAGCTTCACAAGTCATTTACAGTCATGTTTTAAATTTTTAGGTCTAGGTCTAGGGTTTGAGTCAATTTAGTCTTGGAAAGCCTTAGAAGACCAGCATGCCAGAGGGATGTCTTTGATAAATCATCACTTCAATAATTTTCATCATTGTGCAGCTTAATAAGGACTTCTCTTCAAAACTCAGTTTTGAAGATAAGTCGCCACCTCATTTTTGTAAAAATTGTCAAAATTTTCAGTTCTTCAAATGTTCAAGTGCAGCCCTGGTCTCCTTTGCCGAAGCATATCAGAGCTATCCCTGCAAAAAATTATCAGAGAAAATCATCATTTCAACCTATTTTTTGAAAGAAACCAAAAAGGTCAGAGCCTATTAATTTTGAAAAAGTGTCAACAACCAAACATAAGAAAAATGGGTTTTCATTAAGCAAAAATTAAAAGGAAGGCTATATCAAGTCATTTCTCCTCATTTGCAACCCATTCCACATTTTGAGAGCCAAGAGCATCGTTCAAAGGCGATTTTGCAAGTTTGTGAGCAGTTTGGGTCAGTTCCAGGTCGCGCGGCGCATCAGGATAGGCACGTGGCGCATCAGGCAACTTTTTATAGTGCAAATTAACACGCGCGCGACGCACCAGAGGTGCGCAACGCGTTGGGTCAGGCGCGCGACGCACAGGAGTTTATGCTTGAAATTCGCCCAGAAATCACTCAAATCACTTCTCCTCACGCATAAATTCGCAGGTAGGCCTACACTCATAGCTTATTCTTGGGTTTTGGATGGTTTATATAAAGAAATTATGATATATTTGTCATAAAAACCAAGTGTAAAAAAACCCTCCATGTTCATCAATTTGCTGTAAGGATTTTCAAGTGCCAAGTTTGCTGTAGGGTTTTCAAAAATCACTGTTGTCAAGGTTTTCCTCTTCCCTTTGTTTCCCATCCCCTATTTTCACCAATATTTTTCCCAATAAATCCTCATAAAACCCTACACTATTTCCCTTAAAATCCTAATCCCTCCCTTCTACTATAAACATGTAATCCCTACCTCATCCCAAAACCCAAACATTTCAAAAATTTCTATGCCCCTTCCCTTCCCTAATTTCCTCATTTTATTTCCATTGTTCCCATTTCCATAATGCTTCCCTTTTCCTAACAATTCCCTTGTCATTTATGTCCCCTTGGTCACAACATTTTGATAAAAAGACAAAAAGTCAACAGTCAAATTTTGGCACACAGTTTTATATCAGCATACATAAATATTCCAGCTATCTTGTTTCCAAAGAACATGTCAGAGACCGAGTCTGAATATGAGCAGGATTATGATAGTGATTCTACACCGGAGGTCAATGTGCCTAATGTGCCATGGAGGTATCACAAAGGTGGCAAAAGTGGACAGCATGTTAGGGAGGAGCCCACTTCTTTGGCTCAATTGCAAGCTTGCCCACTTGCAATGGATTGTTTTCGGCGCCAAGCATGTTACCAATATTGTGAGATGATCTCACAAACTCCATCGGGAACTGGTCCGTCTATTTGTCCTTAACCTACAGGATGGTCATGTAAACCTTGCTGGAGTGGATTTCATTTTGTCACCCGACACTATTGCTCAGGCCACCGGGATACCAAATGTGGGGGAGGAATGGAGTAAACGCCAGATGCTGGACAGGTATTACTATGAGCCATATATCAAGCCCGCATATATCAGACACTTGAGCGCAGCCTTTCCTTTTAGATACTTGAAAGATGAGTTTGCACCATTGATGAAACTCATCATTCGGTATTTCAGCTGTGAGGGTAGATTCTCGCGCCTCTATGCATACCATGTCCATTTGTTGATGCATTTCACACGGGTGCGTATGATGAGCATTCCGTTTTTCATGTGTCGTAACATAGAGATGATGGTACCTTTAGTATAGAGGAAGACCCCGACACATCAGTACAGGAGCATATATCACTATGCATTGATCAAAATCATAGTGATGCATCAGTTGGCACAACAGGGTATTGCTTGGGAGGATTTCATCTCTCCCGTGGATTTCTTTCCACGCTACAGCCTCCTCCAGAGTATTCATGATGAGGAGCCTTCACAGCAGTTTGGACATTCCTGAGACCGAGCAGTGATGCTCCACTATATGTGACAGATCAGAAGGCCCCAGGGCCTATTTGCGCCGCAACGACGAGTACTATCCCACCAGGGGTGGAAGGGGTCTCCTTGACATCATCGCAGAGCGAGTATTATCTCCACATATGTGGAAGGGGTCTCGCCTCCATCTTCAGCACAGGTACAGATTCAGGATAGGGGCAAGAGACCCATGGTTGATGAGGGTCCTTCAGGAGTTCAGGATATCGGTATCATTGATGTTGATGCTAGTTCGCCCAACTCAGAGCTCAAGGAGAGCATCTGAGAGCAAAGGGTTGAGAATGAGTCGCTGCAAAAGAAATTGCAGATGGCTAAATGGGTGATCAACTACTTAGAGCAGCACAACAAACAGTTGGAAGATGAGCATGAACTTTATGAGCTGCGAAAGATTCGGGAAGACCGGGAGTTGGCTCGTAGGAGATCCGGTGATTTGACACCTATTGATCGGGAATCAATGCTCATCCGGGTGAACACTCATTTGGAGAAGTTGTTGGCGATGGAAAACATGGACAAGGACATGCTTCGCCACATGAAGACTCACTATTGGGCTCGCATGCATGTTTGCAAAGCGAGAATGAAGATCCTCAAAAGGCGTTTGAGCAAAGCGCAAAAACAACGCAAAAGGCCTGATCCACTTCGAGTTTTGGCCAAGGCTTCATTAATTGAGCATGATACATGATGAAGGTTCTTCACTCCAATTTTGGGCAAATTTGGAGAAAATTTTGTCGTTTCAAAATTTTTGGCTTGCGAAACAGGTTTTTTGGCTCTATGCATCGCGCTCAACGCGCGACCCATAAGATGGGGAGGTCCAAATCATAGGTGGCTTACATTTTTGGATTTGTCATGATGAAATACACATGCTCAACAATTTTCAAGGCATTTCATCAAGCTTTGGGTGATCAAAAGCTTAAAAAACAACATCAAAATCACCTTTCTGCCACTTTTTGCACCAGCAGGAAGTACTTATGGGAGAATCCACTTTTGGAGGGTCAAATGGAGACCAAATTGGAAAATTACACTTGAGTTAGAAAGTAGACATCCTGGGCTTTCCAACAAGCTAACTTGAGCTCAATTTGGATTCTGGGAAGTGCCTCAAACGCAGGTGGAAAGGCGCACGGCGCACAGGGCTCAGGTGCGCGACGCACAGGGCTCAGGTGCGCGACGCACAGGGTTTTTTGGCACAGTTTTCCTCCTCAGCTCAGCGTATCAAGCCAGTTTGACCAATTTTGACTTGTGATTGGATTTTTCACCCTTATTGATGTAATTTATGGAACTTTATGTTGATTTGACACTTATTTACCTATTCTAGATGTTTCATTCATAAAATAGCAAAAATTTAATGAATGAATTGGTTTCCTAGCTTATAGAGGCAAGTTGTTTTGACTGCCTAGATTGTAGTGCTTAGATTAGAATTGGTTGAAACAACTCCTAGGATGATGAGATCGACCCCTAGAGGCAAGGGAATGAGATGGCTTGCCTATATTATGTATTTTCTTAGTCATTTTTAGGGTTGGACTCTTGGGAATAGCTTGAGACTATATTGTACATATCTTATCTGCATTTTGGCAAAGGAAAGACCAGGGTTTTGCAACACTATTTGGGATTCATGTGGCTTTATGTGTTGATGGTGTGTTTGTCTCAGTACTTGTAAGTTGTGTATGTGTATCATTTTCTCTATTGAATCTTCTGTAATTAAACAAATGAAGTGTTAAGGTAGAATCCATGAAATTGCTATGCTCTACCTTTAAATTTGTTTAATCTTTTATGTTTTCTTCAGTTTAAGGAGAATCCTTGAGACTCCCTTGCTCTCCTTATCTCCTCACCAGTTTGATCTACCCATTTCAATTGCTTTAAGACATCAATACAATCGCCTATCTTGCCCCAAGTAGACCTCTGCAAAAGCTGTGCCTCATCCCCGCATCCAAAATTGCCCTTCCCTTGAATTCAACAAAATCTTTAAAACTCAATTCTAAACTCTTTGTACTTCATACCTAGCCTAAAATCAGTCATCAATTCGGTCATCTCGAGCCTCTTCGATTATCTTTTGTCGAGTTTGATCTGGAGAGAGCCCTCTCCTGTCCTCGTAGGGCTAGCTACGAGGCTGAGCGTGGTTTGATGTGGCCTTGAGTCTTACCTTATTTCAGCCTAAGGTAGATTTGTGTGCTAACAGAACCTATTGGCAACTAGTGCTGGTATGCCTAGCATGCCCCTCATGGAAAAGGTAAACTGATGACTTATTAACCCTATTATGTGTTCATTTCCTTGTAGTTTAACTTGTTCCTCCCTTTTGTTGCCTTGATAGTCCTTGGCATGCATTGTCACACCCTTGCACATCTTGGCATGCCTTAACTCTTGGCACATCTTAGCTTGTTTGACATGCCTTCGTACTATCCGAGACATGTTAGAATTCCCTACCATTCCCTAACACACCTTGGAAGTCATTCCCTCACATCTAGCATTACATTTTTCCATGACTTGGGAACCTTACATTCCCTAGAACACCTTGGCACTCCCTAGTTTTCATGCCCACATAAATAGCCTTCCTTTTTTTTCGACTTGGGAACCCAACCAATTCATTAGAAAAACATTATTGTATCCAACCCAAAGTCTCCCTTTATATAAAATTGCTTTGTCCACGCCTTATCACAACCATAGTCTTGTCTCGTGCAAGTTCTATTTTGAACTTCTCCTAAAACACTTAATCCTTGGGACACTTGGAATTCTCTGGCACTCCTTAGCACACACTCTTATTCATTCATTTCCAAGCATTTTGACCTAGTACTCCTTTGTGTTCCCCTAACACTCCCTAACACTCCTCATCATCCATTGACATTGTCTGCCATGTGTTAGCACACATTTTCATTCCTTGGCATGCCCTAACATTCCTTAGCTATCATGCCCTCACAACTACCCTTACTTTTTTTGAGACTTGGGAACCCAACCAAGTCCTGCCTCGACTATAACAACTTAACTAAGTTATAATTACTACAACTAGACCATGCCTTGTTCACCTAAGAACTACCTATAATACATCTTAGGCTACTGATGTCCAATCTCAACTCATCCCACTTAACAAGTTACCAAGTCAAGGCTCACGTCCAACCATGGCCATAAAACAACTAAGAAACACAGTTTACATCTTGACATGCCATATCACATGGCATGTCTAACAATCCCTTAGCCCTATGTGGCATGTGTTAGCATCCCCTGCATTTCTTGGCATGCTTTGCACTCCCTAGCACACCTTAGCACTCCCTGACATGACTTGGCACTCTAGCATGCCTTAGCACTGTCCAGCATATAACCTTGTCACTCCCTCCTTAGAACACTTGGAACTCATTGACACTCCCTATCACACACTCTTATCTCTTCATTTCTATGCATTTTGAACTAGTTCTCCCTTATGTTTCTGTGGCACTCCCTAACATTCGATGGCATGCATTGGCACACCTTCGCACCTGACACATCTTGGCATGTTGCCCTGGTACTCTAGCATTCCTTGGCACTACCTAACATATCTTGTCACTCCCTCCTTACCACACCTATAACTCACTGACACTCCGTGTCACACACTCTTATTCACTCATTTCCATGTATTTGAAACTAGTGATCCCTTTTGTTTCCTTGACACTCCATAACAATCCCTGGCATGCATTGACACACCCTAACACCTGGCACATCTTGGCATGTTTCCCTAATGTCTAGCATGCCTTAGCACTGCCTACCATACCTTGTTACTCCCTCAACACACTTGTATCTCACTGACACTTCCTATCACAAACTCCTATTTGTTCATTTGCATGCATTAATTTGACCTAGTTCTCCCTTGTGTTTCCCTAGCACTCCCTAACACTTCCTAGGACATGTTGACACACCCTGGCACATGGCACATCTTGGCTACATGTCGCCCTAGCAATCTAGCATGACTTAGCACAACCTAGCATACCATGTCACTCTCTCCTTAGCACACTTGGAATTAGCTGACACTCCCTGTCATACACTCTTAAATGCATTTCCATGCATTTTGACCTAGTGCTCCCTTATGTTTCCCTGACACTCCCTAACATTCCTTAGCATACATTAGCACATATTGGGCTTGGAAAATCTTGGTATTCTTCCCTAGCACTCTAGCATGCCTTTGCACTGCATAACATACCTTAGCACTGCATAACATACCTTGTCACTCTCTCCTTATCACACCTGGAACTCGTTGACACTTCATTTCCATGCATTTGAAACTAGTGTTCCCTTGTGTTTCCTTGGCACTTGGCGCTAACACTCCCTAGCATGAATTTGCGACACACCCTCACACCTGGCACATCTTGGAATGCCTAAGCAGTTGGCTTGTCTTAGCATGCCTAACATGCCTTGGAATTGTCTAGCATATGCTAGTATTTCTCGACATTCCTTGGCACACCTTGGAACCCCCTAATTGTCATGCCCTCATAGATAACTTTACTATTTTTGTGACTTGGGAACCCAACCAAGTCATTGGAAAAATAGTGTTGTGCCCAACCCAAAGTCTCCCTTTGTATGAAACTACTTTGACCAACCCCTTATAATTATAACCATAGGCTTGCCTCCTACAATTCCTATTATGACCTTCCCCTAACATACTTTGTCCTTGAGACTCCAGGAATTCATTGACACTCCTTAGCACACACACTTATTTGTTCATTTCCATGTATTTTGACCTAGTTCTCCATTGTGATGCCCTAACACTCCCTAACATTCCTCAACATTCATTGGAAATGCTCGACATGTGTTAGCATGCCTTTTCATTCCTTGGCATGCCTTGACACTCCTTAGCTATAATTCCCTCACAACTACCCTTACTTTTTTTGGGACTTGGGAACCCAACCAAGTCTTGCCTCGACTACAACAACTTGACCAAGTTACAATTACTACAACTAGACTATGCCTTGTTCACCTAAGAACTGAATATAACTCATCTTAGGCTACTCATGTATAATTTCAACTTATCCCACTTAACAAGTTACAAGTTACCATGTCAAGGCTCATGTCAAACTGTGATCATAAAACAACTCAACAACATAGTTTACATCTTGACATGCCATAACACTTGGCACATCTAACAATCCCTTGGCACTATGTGGCATATCTTAGCACCCCCTACATTCCTTGGCATACTCTGGCACTCCCTAGCACTCCTTAACATGCCCTGGTAGTCTAGCATGCCTTAGCACTACCTAGCATAGAACCTTGTCACTCCCTCCTTAACACACATGAAACTCATTGACACTCACTATCACACACTCTTATTAGTTCATTTCCATGCATTTTAAGCTTATTCCCCCTTGTGCTTCCATGGCACTCCCTAACACTCCCTGACACCTGGCACAAATGCCAATTTTCTTATTCTTGGCTATGGCATTCTTCTTTTATACATGTGACCCTTGACTATGCCATGAAATCCTCCAAAATCTTCTTAAAGGATGGGAGCTACTCTTCATGCATGAAGCTAGTGGAATGTGACAAGTTATCTAAAATTCATCCAAATATGTAATTTATGCCTTGGGAAATGTGAAAGGTACCCTCGGTGGAAAAAAATGCATAGAGATTTGTCACCAAGTGCCCTAAATTTGAGATGTTTTTCACTTTTCAATTGTGCTTCTTGTTGATGATGAAATTGACTCCCTAGTTGTGCAAGGCTCACAAAGTGTCACTTTGCGTCAAATCAAGGTTGTTGCCATTGTCACCTCAGCAACAAATCCTCTCAGCTTAGATTAATTATTGAATACTAGGGGTGTCCCAAAGCACAAATTTATGGGATCTTTTATGTGAATAGATCACTAGCATTCAAAATGATCTTTACATTGGATGGTTTAACATATTGATGATCCCTGTCCTATTGACCACAACTTTTATATTCATTATTGCTTTCATCGTAGCACCTCTAGTAGATATTGATGGTGTTCATGAGCCTATTTCTAGTTGTGTTAAGGGGATTAGGGGCTCCCTTATCACAACCCATATCCCCTAATGTGTTTAATCCCTTAGCCAAGGGGGGCCAAGGGTGTAGTTGTAGGGGCATTGAGACCAAATTTGGGGGTTCATAACATTAGGAAAAGTGGAATGGCATGAACAAAAAGGTTGTGGGGGGGTATGTTATGGTGTATTGAATGGGGAAAGGGGACAAAAGGGTAGCATGGATGGTAGAAATCAAAGGTAAAACCATGGTTTACTAAGATCTATAATCCTAGCATCAGAGAATGATAAGGGGGCTTAGGACTTAATTTCATAGGGTCTAGGGGACCTAGAGGGAAGATAGCAAGAGAAATTGATAAGGGAACCCCCAATGATGGTGATAAGGGGATTACGAGTCCAATTATTGCAAACCATAAGCCCTTAACCCATAACCACTAAATTCCCTATCCCCTTAACTTCCAATCCATTATCCCTTAACTCCTACACTCACAACTCATAACCCATAAACCCCTTGACTCATTAAATCTTAAGACACTAACCGCTAACCTATAATCCATGAACCAACTCCTAAGTCATAAATCCTTATCCTCTTAACCTGTGACTCTTAAACCCTAACCCTTCACCTCCTAAACACCTTAACTGCTAACCCCTTAACCACTAACACCTAAATACCCTAAATCTTAAGTCCTTAACCTCTTAACTCAATTGTGTCAATGTAGAATAATATATATAAGAGAAAATAAATGATATTATCCACATCAATGCTTGAAATAGCCTTAAATTAGCCATGAGCGGTGAGCTAGGGGGTGAATGTGGGGCACTATTAAAGTTACATCATGTTTAAATTCCTTTTACATTGTGAGGTTATTCTCCAATAGGGTTGAAGCATCATCATAAGGAAGCATGAGAAATTTTTGTGGGGGAGCAATTAAAGTTGTAACACAATTCAAGTGATTTACACCTCCAATGTAAATGAAATCATTGTATGTTTGTGTCAGGTTGTTAGAGAGGTTATTTATAGACAATACATTCAATGTACTTAGACTTCATCTTTTCAGGGCCTCAACTCTAACATGGATTTGTACCAGGAACACTTCATGCAAATGAAAGGGGGCCTTTCTGTTTAACCACATATGCGCAAGAGTCTTTAGATCCCTCTTGGTGCGTTCAAAGTGGGTTTACATCCACGTCAAGTTGAAACTAATCATAATGACCTTCCTCTTCTTAATAAAATCTACTAGCTTTTCCATATACATGAGATACTAGAATTAAAGGATCACCTCATTTGTAGATGCCCCCATTTATTATGAGATTCAAGGGATGTTCTATTGTCTTTATCATTATTTGGATGGGTCATTATCTACATTCTTTAAATACATGTCTAAAAATTTTTATGAGGGAGTTCCTTTGATTTAGATATTTATATAAGGCCTCATGTGGCCTTCCCCTATAAGAGTCTTCCAAGGGGGTCACCTCCTTCTATGTTGCCTTACCTACTTAGGGACAAATTGACAAACCAAGATTCAAAATTATTCAACCACCAAATTAGTGAGGCACCGTACCTCTTCTTAAAATTGGCCTCAATTAGACATATTTCTTCAAAGATACTTTGAGGATTTCCCACCATAGGTCACAAGTTTGATGTCATGGGATATGTTACCCCATTTTCTATTTGGGATTTTAGAGGATATTTTAAAATTTTGATTGTGTTAAAATTGGAAACTACGGCCAAATTCCACCTTGGGATAACTCATTTGATGGAGATAACGATTGCATTAAATCCCTCTTTTCGAGAGGACCAATATTGATATAAAGATCATCTCATTTAGATAAGTGGAAGTGTGATTTTTGAACACATGTACAATTTGTTTAGGTTGGCTACATCAACATGTAGGCTAGAGAAGCCCAATGGATGTGTCTCTTCAGCCACAGTGAATTATATAAATACAAGTAACCTCACACCTTATTTGGCATCATCATCACTCACAAATTCTTCTCTCTCCTCTCTTTGGTTCATACAACTATTGGGCAACTTGTATCTCTCACACGTGTGGCAAGAAGGACGAGTTTTTTGGGCTGAATTGAAAGACCGAAATTTTAGGCAACAGACCAAGTTTGACCAACATTGACCAAGGAGTTATTGACCAGATTTGACTGTGATTTTTGGAGGATCTTTTCTGTCTCTTTAGGCCACATTTTTGGGCACAAAAATCGAGGGAATATGGATAGTTTGACCAGTGCTAACTTCATGGTTGACTGTAGAAAATTATAACAATTTTTCTTTATCCTTTCATCGAGTTTGACTGAGTTGTTTTAGGTTGACGTTCACCTTTTGATTAGGCCGAGTTTGACTGGGGAAGACCGAGCTATTTTGAGGATGATTTATTGTTGATTTATATAACGTTGACTTTCTGGTTAAGCTGAAGTTTGACTGTATAAATTGACAAGACTGCTTTGAATTTGAATTGGGTAAGTCAATTTGACTTTTGTACTCTCTTTCTTTGTTGAAATTTTGATATAATAATAAAAAGAATTGATCCAAGGGTTTTCCCAACATTGGGGTTTTTCCCTGGCATTTGCCAAATCTGGTGTCCTCTTGTCTTGACTTGTCTTCTACATATTGTTTTATGTTCTATCTTCTTTTATTGTCAATGTGATTAATGGTTAATGTGATTTCTACTGGAAATCTAAATTGAAATTTCTATTGGGCCGCTTAAGGAACATTGAGGTAATTGTGCCAAGCATAGAACATACCATTGTAATTAATAAGTTGTCATCTCAACTCCTATGATTCTAGTCACATTGATCATTTTCCATCTAAGGTATACAAATCTATATGTAATTCATGTATGTATCATTGGTTTGATCACACCTTGCCTTAGCCATCTAGGACACTAGGTGTAGGAAGAGGTTGCTTTATCTACCACATTTAGTTTGGATACGTATGATCCATGGGTTTATGATATTATGTCCAATGTGTACTATTTTTATTGTGTTCACTTAAACACTCTGTTCTAACTCTTGATGCTTTGGCTATAAGTTTTAATTTGGGTTGTTCCATGGTGTTTCATAATTTTTCTCATAGAAGTGTGTCATCTTGATGGTTTGGGTATATTCTTGGTGATTTGAGTAGGTGTTACACATTGATCTTATTGTACCCCTTATTTCCTTTAGTCAAAATTTATCCCATGTCTCTCTTAACAACACATGTGAAGGCCTTCTAAGCTATGACTAGCTTCTAATAGGGTATTTTTAAGCTCTAAGTGAACTTCCTGAGAAATAATGGGCTACCTATAACTATTTAAGTTTATTGATAACATTATTTATAAATTTAAGCATATTTTTCACCTACTTAAAGATTGATACATATTTCCCTTATGTGTAAAGCTCATGTCCATTTTCCCTCCTTATATAAACATAATTACTTATATGAGGGAGAACTCATATAGTTTTTATTGATGCCCTAATTAGACTAACATTATTACTTATCTTCAACATCATTAGATATAACTTCTATGTTAGATGACCTCCTTTTGCTAAAATAAAAATAAAACTTAATGAAAACCTAAGCGACCATAGCAACTTTATAAGATTTTACTACCTATTAAAATCTAATTTGGTGGCTACTCTAAAATCTAAATGGACCTATTAAAATTTATTTTCCCACCGCTATTCTCCCTTGCCAGGTTTGGGACTAAGTTCACTCTTTCTCTGCTCATAATATTTTATGATTTCACAGCAGATTCCATACCCTTCTATGATATTCAATTCTTCGTTGCCCTGTTGATTCGACTAGGTTTTTAAACGTGTATTTATTATATCAAATCTGGGTTCGGTTTTTTTTGTTTTTGTTTGTTTGTTTGTTTTTTTTGTTTTTGTTTTTGTTTTTGTTTGTTTGTTTGTTTGTTTGTTTTTTTAATTGAGATATTCTTCTCCTAATTTGGATTTGGAGGTTTTTGCTACAATTCAGAGCAGACAACATGTCGCCAGCATATGAAGATAAAATTGCAACCTTCGAGAACTTTGAGGTGTATGGATACGTTTGAAAGGTATTTTTCTAATCTCATTTCTATGATTTTTATTATTAGAATTTCAAAGGATTTAAACTTGTATACTGAATTGTGTAGAAGAAGGCAGGGTCAGGGTTGACAAGAGTTTATAAATTCAATCATATTGTTTTCGTGACTAGCAAGACCAGGCACTCCTGTAGAATTATTATCTTATACCGTTTTGGGAAATTCAATGGTGATGTGGATTGATCAAGAGGCTATGACTACTTTAGAAGTTCTCCTATGATTGTTTTGCTTCTTGTGATATATGGATCAACTTATTCTGGTCACAAATTTTTTTTGACCAAAACAATATTGACCAAAACAAATGGAATTTAGTGAGGGAGTGCCAAGCTAAACTGAAGTCTCAATTCTTCATTTTGTGCCTAACTTGTTGATTTTGGGTAGCATCGGATGTGCTCTAGCCATAAAAATTGGTGGAGAGGCTAAGGCACATGAGATCTCCAATACCCAGGAAGATTTTGGGCAGATTCTAAATAGTTTGGGAGATATTAAAATAGTTAATATTTTTAATGGAGTTGCTAAGTCTAAACTTAGGGAAATTAAAATATTAATGTGAATTAATATAAAATTGTGTTAATTTAGAACCAAGCTTCTGCATTAAATTCATGTGCTGGAGATGGCCATTGAAGCAAATTCCTTCGTTTCAGAGCTGCGGAAGGCGTTTTCTTCCGGCCATACGAGAAGCCGTGAATGGAGAATTTCGGAGCTTAAGCAAATATTGAAGCTCATAGAGGAAAACGAGACTGAGATAACAGAAGTTTTCAGTGACGATAACGACAAATCTGAGTTCGAGTCCTACATTGCAGAGAGGGCTTCCAACAGCAGACCAATCATTAAAGCCGTAGAGGCGGTGCTTGATATCAGCCAGAACAATGCGGCTGTTGATGCGGCTGGGGGAGTTGCTTGGCTGTGTCTCGTCAGCATCGAAGTACTTATTATTAACGCCAGCTTTAGGGCCACCACCTGGCCTTTGCTCAGCCCTGCAGAAGATGGCGTCGGAAGTTTCAAAGAGGCTCTGACCCCATTCAAGCCATTCCCAGCGAATAAGATTGCGCGCAACCCTGTAACAAAAAAAGAGAAACAGGCACGGGATGAGCTCACAGCAAGCTGCGTTTGCATTGCAGCAGATATGATGGCGGTCACTCTTAATCTGCAGGTCATTGGCTGCTTCACAGTGAGGATGAGAACAACGCCCGGCCTCGAGGGACTTCTGCAGGCTGCCAAAATCTTGGATGCTTTGAAAGGCAACACATCAAACTTCGAGGGTTCCAGAGTAACCCTGCATCCCAATAGATTATGGATCCAGCACGACAGTGCCAGGAACCTCCGTGCAATGCCTATCATGAAGCCTGGCTGCGATTTTCTGAGCCTGCCCCTGCACCCCAACTGTCCATCGTTCTGGAGGGCCTCCACAGTGTTCACCAGTCTGCAAAGCCCTAGCTCCAAGAGAAGCATCATAAAAAAAGAATCGCCTAGGAGCTTCCAAAGCACCAGCTTCCTCTCATCTCAGTTTTGCAAAGGAGAGCAGAACCCTGATTACTCTGCCTTGTTCCAGATCCAGATTGTGCTCCTTTCTGGCAAAACTCTGCTACAATGGGTGAGATCTTCGGATCTAGTGCAAGACCTCAAGAAAATCCTGGAATTTAAGCTGGGGATTCCCTTTGCATTTCAACGACTCCTCCACGAAGGTAAACAACTTGAGGATCTTTATCCCCTTTATTTTTACAGCATTAATAGAAATGCCTCCATCATTTTTACTGTTCGTTTGAGAGGGGGAGTTGCCGGACAGTCATCTTCAGCTACGGCTTTTTCATACAAAGATGTTGTCCATGCTCAGATTCACAAGAAAACAGCTCCACCAGCTCAGGCTCCCAAACCTTTTCTGGTGGACAAACTGGAGGAAACCCCTTTCGTTGAAATAATGCATCCAACGCTGGATGAGCAAATCCAAAAGTATGCAGAGCATGCCATTATTTGTAGGTTCAATGGGCTATGGCCACGTACAACAGATCTCTACCAATGGATTCACTCTAGCTGGACCAACAACTGCAAGGTTATCCTCTGCTCGAAGGGTTTCTTCATTGTAGTGTTTTCTTTCAGTGAGGATTATTAGAAAGCATTAACTGAAGGCCCATGGTTCTGGGGCTCAGCAGGTTTATTCCTCACCCCTTGGTTCCTAGATTTCGATCCCTCTACAACAATCATCACCAAGCTCCCCATCTGGGTCAGACTTCCTAATCTCCCGACACATCTATGGCACTTTGTTGTATTCCAAGGGATTGACAATACTTTAGGCCGCTTTCTAGCCACAGACACCTCAAGAGGGGAAAAGGGAATATACACCTTCGCCAGAATCTGTGCAGAAATAGACATGAGCAAAGGTCTACCTGATCAAATTAATCTCAAAATAGGAGACTTTCATTGGTCTCAAACTCTGGATTATGAGAATACAACCTTTCGCTGCCGAAATTGCCATCACACAGGGCACCTTCAGAGCTCTTGTCCCTCGATGCCTGCCCAAAAGAAGAAAGCCAATCCTAAGACGAAATCTAAGAGCTGGAAACCTCATGATCCTCTCCCCATGGATGATTCAGATTCCAGCTCAGATGAAGAGGAAGGGGATGCGGAAGAAATGGACGCAATGCGGGCACATGATCAGCCGTCGACTGGTCTTGAGGATTCTTCTGTCCCACCAATCTTGCAAAAAATAACTCATGAATCCTCTCCCCCGGATTCAGACAAGGATACCTCACCGTCAGCTCAGCTCAGTTTGCAAATCATGCCAGCTCAGCAGAACCATCTTGGTTGGGTCAAAGTTCGTAAAAAGAAAGGGAAAAAATGTCGAATAGTTGATTCTACACATGTTAGGTAGAATCCTCTGTTCTGCTCTTGTTACTCTGTTCTTCTCGTTACTTCTTGTTTAGCTTTGCTATATTCTTCTTCTCTCTCAGGGGCCGAGGTGGATAGTCTATCCTTTCCGGCTACCTGTTTTCTTGCCTCTCTTGGTTGTAACTTCATATTGTACCATACTTCCTCTTAATAGAATTAGTTTTTACTGAGAAAAAAAAATATAAAATTGTGTTAGAATGGTCCAAAAGTCATGGATCAAGCCAGATATAATCTTAGCCATTGATTAGGGACTTAATCTCGGCCATTGATTTTTCAATGAGAAAAGTATAAGAGGAGGCTTGAGGGTCACTTGGAGAACACACCAAGAGATCAAGATTTCGACTTTCTGTGGCTAGGTTTGCTGAGAAAGTTGAGAGAGTGATCTAGAGTTGCAGCTGAGGGGTAGTGAATATAGAAGCAGAGAGGCATAGATAGTGTCGGGAGGATCAGCGCAGTAGCCAAGAAAGCTGATGCAAAGGGTAGAAGCCGAAATTGTCAGGAATAGTCAGAATTGTCGGGAACTGTCGGAACTACTAGGAAAGCTGACACAAAGGGAAGAAGCTAGAACTACCAGGAACAATCGAAACTGTTGGGAATTGCCAGGAAAGATGACGCAGAGGGAAAAGCCAAAACTTCCAAGAACAACTAGAATTGTTGGGAAAGCTGACGTAGAGGGCAAACGTCGGAATTTCTGGGAACAACCGGAGCTGTTGGAGAGGGAAGAAGAGGCTGACACAATCCCTAGAGGTTGACGCTGGGGTTTTTCATGGGGCAGATTGGAGCTGAGGTGTTGTCAGAGTGTTTATCTGGGGTTTCAGCCGGAGCATCTGTCTTCGAAGGAGAGGTACTACTGCTGAGATTTTTCTTTGTTGGGTGAGCCGGATTTGGCACCCAGATTGTATTATGAAACTGCTTAATTAATCAAACCCTCAAATAGTTGCACCGGTTTTCCCGCATTGGGTTTTTTCGGGGACATTAGTCTAAAAATAATGGTGTCATTTGTTTGCTTGTTTCTGTTTCTTTCAGTTGATGGTCTGTAATGTGTTGAGCATGTACTTGTGTTTATTTTGATTATTTACATGGTAAATAACTTGTTAATTAATCAGAACAAGTATGAAGGACTAAATCAGAAAATACATGGAGGATTTATAATTGTTAGACTTAGAAACTTCAACATGGTATGAGAGTGTGGTTGAAGATCACAAGAGAATTGAGGACATCAGCCGAGCAGAGAAACAACAACTAAAAACAGTTTTCTCGAGTGACAGAAGCTGTTCCTAGTAGAAAAACAACAAGGAAGGGGTAACACAGTGCCTACATCATCAAGTTCGGGCCAAGAAGAGGCTGCGTAGAGGCTAAGGGAGGCAAAGAAAGGCTCACGTAGAGGCCAGGAGGGCTGACACAGTTGGCTGAGGGAGTTAGTTTGTCGGTGCTGGGACTGCGCAGGGCCTAGGAGCTCTCACCTTCAGGTTGCTAGGGTTTAGGAGGTTGTGGGTAAGTTACAAAGTGGAGATGGTGGGGTACTGTTATCAGAACATTACCTAATAGGGCAAGGCCAAGGAGGAGGGAGCTGCTACCGAGGGTTTCTAGCCGAGAAATCCAAATTAGTGGTGTGGTTGCACAGATGATTAGAGTAGGGGGCATCTTGACATCGGTATTCCAGGAGGGAAATCGAGGCTCAGAGGGAGTCACGTCGAGAACTTCTAGGAGGGAAGTAGAAGAGCAGCGAAATTGCACTACATAGAGTAAGAGACCAAGATAAACTGGACAGAGCCTCAAACTTTGTAGTCTGGAAGGCCAAAATCTTATCCATACTTGACAGAAATCGTGTCAAACACTTTGCCTTGAAGATGATAGTGGTCCCAGTTGACCCAACTGACAATGACAGGTATGAGGAAGCAATGGCGAGGGCCAAGAGTATCATTCTTGACAGGATCAAGGATCATATAGTACCACATATTGCCGAGAAGAATACTACACGGGAGATGTGGGAGGCCCTGACCAAGTTGTATCAACATACTTCCGTGTAGAAGAAGATGCTCCTAGAAAATTAGATGCGGTCATACCAAATGAAAAAGGGAGAACAAATCGACACCTTCCTCGGTCGATTGAAGGAGATCTAGGATCAACTGACTTCCATAGGGGCCACACCAGATCCAGAGTTGATGGTGAGAACAACCCTGAATGTAGTCTTAGAGGACTAGGAGGCATTTGTTGAGAGCATACTAGGCAGGGCGACCCTTCCATATTGGGAGAAAATGTGGGTGGCTCTTCACCAAGAATAGATTAGGAGGGTGACCAAGACGGGAAGCAGTAGCAAGGGGATTATAATCAAGAAGGAGGAGGAGGTGAATGCTGCCCTATTATCTGAGGGTAAGTAAGAAAAGTGGAAGAATAAGGAACTCTCCAAGTTCAAATGCTTCCACTGTGGGGAGATGGGTCATTATGCAACCCAGTGTCCGAGGAAGAAGAGCAAGGGAGAGGCTTCCAAGACCAAGGTGGCGCCAGCAAGGGCAGAGAAGGAAGTGGAGACAGACAATTTCTGTGCCATGAGTGCACACACACCACTTGAGCAAAAGTGGGGAGACATCGAGCTGTAGTCAAGAGGACTACAAAAGATGAGGGGTAGGATCCTCAAGGTACCCAACCTCTTGGATTATCCCTGGCTATGGGAGCCTCGAAGAGGAGTAGCAGAACTAGTCGATGTCAGTGGAGATGGATGTAGATGGAGCAACGGAGGGAGCTACATTGCAGGATTCCCCACGCAACACGAGGATAGCAGGCTACAACAATGCAAGAGGCATGAGAGCGTTGCACCAATGCAAGATGGCATAGAGAGGTGTGCAACAATGTGAGATGCAGGGAGTTGTTGCAACAACGCAAAGGTTAGAGAGGGAGAACTTGTCAGTAATAGAGGGAGATTCAACATTAGGAGTGTTTTTAGCATGACAGAGATGTCAGAGTTTGGAGATTAGTTACTTAATTCTCAGTGACTGAGTTGCAGTGTAGCAGTTAGCAGTGGTAGTGCTATGGGCAACACGATGCAACATGATGAGAGGAGTTGTAGTGCAGATGCAGCAGTGGCAGTGGCAGGGCCATGGGTAGCAGCATGGATGCAGAGGGAACTGTAGTACGGATGTAGGAGTGGCAGTGGTAGGGCCATGGGTAGTAGTACAAGATGTATCAATGCAAATAATGTTGGGCAGCAAGCGTAGCATCAGCACAAGGACTGACATCTGATGATCAAAGTGATGCTCAATGAGGAGAATTACTAGAGCACAATCCTCACTAAGAGGGAGTGTTGATTTGTGGTAGCGTTGGATGTGTTCTAGCCATGAAAATTGGTGGAGAGTCTAAGGCACATGAGATCTCCAATACCCATAAAGGGTTTGGGTAGATTCTAAATAGTTTGGGAGATATTAAAATAATTAATATTCTTAATGGACTCCCTAATTCTAAACATAGGGAAATTAAAATATTAATGTGAATTAATCTAAAATTGTGTTAGAATGGTCCAAAAGTCATGGATCAAGCCATACCTAATCTTATTTTTTGATTAGGGACTTAATCTCGGCTGTTGATTTTTCAACGAGAAAAGTATAAGAGGAGGCTTGAGGATCACTTGGAGAACACACCAAGAGATCAAGATTTCGACTTTCTGGGGCTGGGTTAGCTGAGAAAGTTGAGAGAGTGATCTGGAGTTGTAGTTGAGGGGTAGTGAATACAGAAGTAGAGAGGCAAAGATAGTGTCGGGAGGATCAACGCAACAGTTGGGAAAGCTGACACAGAGGGCAGACACTAGAACTGCCAGGAACAGTCGGAATTGACAGAACTACTGAGAAAGCTGACGTAGAGGGTAGAAGCCGGAACTTCCAGGAACAATTGGAATTATCAAGAACTACTAGAACTACCAGGAAAGCTGACGCAGAGGACAGAAGAGGCTGACACAGTCCCTAGAGGCTAACATTGGGGTTTTTTGTGGGGCAGATTGGAGCTGAGGAGCTACCGGAGTGTTTATCCGAGGTTTCAGCCAGAGCATTGGTCTCTGAAGGAGAGGTACTACTGCCGAGATTTTTCTTTGTTGGGTGAGCCGGATCTGGCACTCAAATTGTATTCTAAAACTGCTTAATAAATCAAACCCTCAGATAGCTGCACTAGTTTTTCCGCATTGGTTTTTCTGGGGACATTAGTCCAAAAATAACAGTGTCATTTGTGTGCTTGTTTCTGTTTCCTTCAATTGATGATATGTAATGTGTTGAGCATGTCCTTATGTTTATTTTCAATATTTACATGGTATATAACTTGTTAATTAATTAGAACAAGTAGGAAGGAATAAATTAGAAAGTACATGGAGGATTTCTAACTGTTAGACTTAGAAACTTCAACATAACTGAAGGTGATTTGTTATCCAGAGGCTACCTGGCCCGATTACAGACTCTGCCTGAAGAAATAGAATGTAAACACTTCCTGAATAGTAGATCAGATGATCAACTTCGCTTTGATATCATGTAGAAATCTCTTCTACAAATCAACCACCTCTGATACCATGTAGAAATTTTGAATAATTTAACACATATTCAACAGAGATTATCCTGATCATGTACTATTGCGGAAAACATACACAATACATAAGCTCCTCTACGTTGATCATCAATATAGCAGCATCAATAACAATAAAACATCAAGAGCATTCACACATTAACAGTATGTATCCTGGGGAAAGCATCTCGCTAAAAACACCAACTATCTGTATATTAATGATTGAGTCATGTAACATTACAAAGTACAATGCTTATCAAAAGCAATCCAGTACCAGCTCCACCTGTTACACACAATACAGCTCAAATCTGAATCAATCACTGGCTCAAATCTCTTCCGCTGCTTGCCTGCCTTCACTGCTCAATACCTGCAAGAGAACCGGTGATAATTCCAAGGAATCCACGTCTTTCCTTGGCTAAATAACGTGAGAACAAGCTACAATGTGGGCAAACTCATTGGCATACTCAATCCCCTTATTTGTGCAAGATCTGGTGCACAACTATAGTCACAACTTATAGCAATCTGATTCTCTAACACCTGTCCCTGGTGAACTGAACATGCACTGACATGCAACTAAGTTAACTGATGTATTCATTAGTTGTATTATGAGTTAATAACTTGTGAATT
>APFE031177776.1:0-29774 GCA_000404065.3 Pinus taeda
GAAAAAAAAAAAAAAACAAAAACAAAAACAAAAAAAAAACAAATATAATTTAATTAAAGTTATTTTTCTATATTCTATGGTATTTGATTGTGTCATTTATATTTATATGGTTATTAGTGAGTGGGTTTTTTACATAATTAATTAGTGTATTTGAATTGTGTAATTATATTTACATTTGTATAATTATTTATTGATTTGAAATTATATAAAAATATTTTTGTAAATTGAATGTTTTGATTTATAATTTGTTATTTATAATGTGAAAGCATATCTTTCTACTATTTTGTTATATGTAATTATTTATTTTTTGGAAATTGGATGATAGAAAATAATTTATTCATGAGTAGATTTTTTTTATTTTTATGAGATATGTGGAATGGATGTGTTTGTTTATTTAAATGTGAAAAGATGCTTAATTTTTTTTAATGTACCCATAAATTGTATTTTTTTATAATATGATATATTTTTTAGATGAGATGACATTGATATTTATGTATAGACATTGTTTTTTATTTAAAATGATATGTATATGTTGGTGTATTTTATGTGCTTTTTTTAAATGAAAACATTTTTTGTTTCTTTATGTGATATGATGGTTGTTCTTTTGATAATTAGATAATATGATTGCATTGAAAGATAATATCATGTTGCTAATTTTGTGCACTTATAATGTGTATATATTTTAGTATTATTTATTTTATTTTTTGTTAGATGATATAATAATTGTGTTTCTTAGATAATATGTTGATACTTGATTTCTAATTGATAAGTTGTTTCTTCTACTACATGATGTGGATTGTATTCGGTAAATGATATGATTATGATAACGATGATTATGATTTTGTTTGTTAAATGGCATGCTTTAGCTTGTTTGATGATGTCATGGTGATATTCAAAGCAAGAGAGATAATGAAAGTGAGGGGCGGGGGAGAGAGAGAAGAGAGAGAAAAAAGGGGGTAGAGAGGGGGAGGGGGGCAGTGAAAGAGAGAGGGGAATAGAGGGGCAATAGGGAGCGAGAGGAAGAGAGAGAGGGGGAAGGAATAGAGGGCAGGGGATGAGAGAGAGAGAGGGGGTGGCAACATAGAGACGGGGGAGGAGGGTGAGAGAGCTGAGGGAGAGAGGAAGGTAGGGAGAGGGAGAGTGCGAGAGATGGAGGGAGTGGAAAAGAAAGAGATAGATGTGAGGGGAGAGGGGGAGAAGGAGCGAGAGGGGAGTGAGAGAGGGAGAGAGGGGAAGAGGGCAAGGGAGAGGAGGATAGAGCAAGAGAAGGGTTGGGGGAGAGGGAGAGAGAGGAAGACAGTGGGAGAGGGAGAGGGAGAGAGAGAGCTAGAGAGTAATTGAGGGGGATGGGGAGGGTGAGGAGGAGAGGGCGAGAGAGGGTGAGGGCTAGAGGGAGAGGAAGAGGGAGGGGAATAGTTTGAGAGAGGAAGGAGAGAGAGAAGGAGTGAGAGGGAGAGAGAGAGACAGAGTGAGAGGGAGAGAGATAAAGAAGAGAGGGGGAGGGAGAGCGGGAGAGAGAGGGAGGGAGAAGCTAGAGGGGGATTAGAGAGAGAGAGAGAGAGAGAGAGATAGGTGTGGGAGAGAGGAGGATAGGGAGAGGGAGTGGGGTAGATAGAGAGGGAGAGAGAGAGAGATAAGCATGGAAGAGAGGAGAATAGGGAGAGCGAGTGGGGGAGAGAAAGAGAGAGATATGTGGGGAGAGAGTAGGATAAGGAGAGGGAGTGGATTAGAGGGGTAGCGAGAGGGAAAGAGAGAGAGTATCTAGGCAGAGAGATGGTAAGAGGGAGAAGGGAAGAGGGAGTGGGAGGGGGAGAGAGCCAGATAGGGTGATAGGGAGAGGGAGAGAGTGAGGGAGGAAGAAAGGGAGAGGGGGAGAGAGAGCGGGATAGGAGGATGGAGATGGGGAAGATATTGGGAGGGGGGAGAAGGAGAGAGAGAGAAAGAGGGACATGGAAGAGGAAGGGGAGGAGGAGGGAGGTAGAGAGTGGGAAAGAAGAGGGAGGTAGGAGAGATAGAGGGGCAAAGAGAGAGAGAGAGAGACCGAGGGGGAGGGGGAGAGAGAAGGAGGGAGCGAGAGGGAAAGGGAGAGAGGGAGATAGAGGAATGAAGGGAGAGGGAGAAAGAAGAGAGGAAGAGGTAGAAGGGGTGAGAGAGGGAGGGAGTGAGATAGAGATAAGGGGGAGAGAGAGGGCTGGTATGGCAAGTGGATAGGGAGGGAGAGATGGGGCTAGAGAGGTGGAGAGAGGGGGCTAGAGAGAGAGATAGTTAGGGGAGAGAAGGGGAGCGAGAGAGGGAGGGACGGAGAGAGGGGAAAGGGAGAGAGAGAGGAGAAGGGCTGGGAGAGAGAGCAAGAGAGGGGGAGAGTGAAGGGAAGATCGTAGGATAGGGTAGAGGGAGACAGAAAGAGAGAGGGAGAGAGAGGGATAGGGAGGGAGATGAAGAGGAGGCAAGAGAAGGGGAGGGGGAGAGGGAGATGGAGAGAGGGAACAAGGGTCACGGGAGGGAGGAGAGGGAGGTAGAGAGAGAGAGAGAGAGAATAGGAAGGGGAGGGAGAGATGTAGCGAGAGGGAGTGTAGGAGAGAGATAGGGAGGGAGGGAGGTAGACAAAGAAAGAAGAGATGGGGAAGCAATGTGAGTGAGAGCGGGAGGAAGTAAGGGGGGGCAAGAGCTAGGGAGGGAGAGAGAGTGAGAGAGAGAGCATGGGGGTAGAGAGCGAGATGGGGGGGAAGAGAGAGAGAGGGGTTAGTGCATGGGGGAGGGGAAGAGAGTGGGATAGGGGGAGGGTGGAGAGGGAGCGATAGAGGGAGAGGGAGGGAGAGTGATAAAGAGTGTTAGAGAGTTAGAGAGGGGGTAGGTGGCGCTAAAGGATTAGCAGAGAGATATGGTGAGGGGGAAGGGGATATGGCGAGAGAGGGTGAGGGGGAGTGTGAGATGGAGGGAGATGAAGGGAGAGAGGGCGAGTGAGGATGGAGAGAGGAGATGGGGGGAGAGAGGGAGA
The DNA here is from genome assembly GCA_000404065.3 of Pinus taeda. Taxonomy (NCBI): domain Eukaryota; kingdom Viridiplantae; phylum Streptophyta; class Pinopsida; order Pinales; family Pinaceae; genus Pinus; species Pinus taeda. The sequence continues at coordinate 2,999 of APFE031177776.1, forward strand.
GGGGAAGAGTGAGAGCGAGGGAGTGAGTGAGAGAGAGGGAGTGAGGAGAGGGCGAGAGAGGGTGAGGGATAGAGGGAGAGGAAGAGGGAGGGAGATAGTTTGAGAGAGGAGAGAGAGAGAGAAGGAGTGAGAGGGAGAGAGAGAGACAGAGTGAGTGGGAGATAGATAAAGAAGAGAGGGGGAGATCGAGGGAGGGAGAAGGTAGAGGGGGTTCAGAGAGAGAGAGAGATATAGGTGTGGGAGAGAGGAGGATATGGAGAGGGAGTGGGGCAGATAGAGAGGGAGAGAGAGAGAAATAGACATGGAAAAGAGGAGAATAGGGAGAGTGAGTGGGGGAGAGAAAGAGAGAGATATGTGGGGAGAGAGTAGGATAAGGAGAGGGAGTGGAGTAGAGGGGTAGGGAGAGGGAAAGAGAGAGAGGTAGCTAGACAGAGAGATGGTAAGAGGGAGAGGGGAAGAGGGAGCGGGAGGAGGAGAGAGCCAGATAGGGTGATAGGGAGAGGGAGAGAGTGAGGGAGGAAGAGAGAGAGAGGGGGAGAGAGAGTGGGATAGGAGGATAGAGATGGGGAAGATATTAGGAGGGGGGAGAAGGAGAGAGAGAGTGAGTGACATGGAAGAGGAAGGGGAGGAGGAGGGAGGGAGATAGTGGGAAAGAGGAGGGAGGTAGGAGAGATAGAGGGACAAAGAGAGAGAGAGAGAGAGAGAGAGAGAGAGACTGAGGAGGATGGGGAGAGAGAAGGAGGGAGTGAGAGGGAAAGGGAGAGAGGGAGATAGAGGAATGAAGGGAGAGGGAGAAAGAAGAGAGGAAGAGGTAGAAGGGGTGAGAAAGGAGGGAGTGAGATAGAGATAAGGTGGAGAGGGGGGGCATGGCAAGTGGAGAGGGAGGGAGAGATGGGGCTGGAGAGGGGAGAGAGCGAGCTAGAGAGAGAGATAGTTAGGGGTGAGAAAGGGAGCGAGAGAGGAAGAGACCGAGAGAGGGGAAAGGGAGAGAGAGAGAGATAAAGAGAGAGAGAGAGAGAGAGAGGGAGTGGGAGAGAGGGCGAGAGAGGGTGAGAGTGAGGGGAGGATAGTGGGAGAGGGGTATAGGGAGACAAAAAGAGAGAGGGAGGGAGAGGGATAGGGATGGAGATGAAGAGGAGGCAAGAGAAGGGGAGGGGGAGAGGGAGATGGAGAGAAGGAATGAGGTTCAAAGGAGGGAGGAGAGGGAGGTAGAGAGAGAGAGAGAGAGAGAATAGGAAGGGGAGGGAGAGACGTAGTGAGAGGGAGTGTAGGAGAGAGAGAGGGAGGGAGGGAGGTAGATGAAGAAAGAAGAGATGGGGAGGCATTGTGAGTTAGAGAGGGAGGAAGTGGGGGGGCAAGATCTGGGGAGGGAGAGTGTTATGTAAAAAATTAGTTAATTTTAGGTTATTATTTAATTTTAATTTTAATTAGATGAAAGGGCACGATCATAAGATCATGCCCTTTCCCAAAGGGTGCCCATGGCGGTATATAAGCCAGGTAACCCATTGTAAACAATCATCATCTATCTATTCATAATTTTTAAATAAGATATTTTACACACATATTTCTGTTTCAAGAAGTTTTTTGCTTCATCTGGTATCAGAGAAAACAATCTTCTCACCTGGAAATCACCAATCTTCATTTCTGTGGCGTTATCCATCAGTACCCCTCCCAATCCACCTCCACCACCTTTGTCTTCACTGCCAGCGCAGTTGACCAGCATTACTAACAAACCTCGAGCTGTGTATTCCCTTGTATTCCCTCAGCTACTTGTCACTGCCGCTTTTGCCCACAGTCCACCGTATGTTTTCTACCCGTCCCTCCACTGTCTCTGTCTGCCCAAGAGACTGCGGCCTCTGCTACCCCCGTTCGCTTTTACATTTACCCTCTTTTATCCTTTGCATTTCCACATTATATTTTTCATCTTCGCGATGATGTGGTGGAAAGTGGGACCCCAAACATAGATGTGCTAAAGGAAAAGAACCAAAGAACCTATATAATTGTGAAGCAACCAATGATTCAAACAGTCAAGATTATGACATAAAAGAAACAGAAGACGCTTTAGAATTCTCACCAGAATTAGATGACGGAAGTACACTTCAAGTGTCATTATCAGCCATGATAGGTATATCACAACCTCAAACCTTAAAGTTAAAAGGACACATAAAGAAGAACAACGTAGTGGTTCTCCTCGACTCTGGAAGCACACACAATTTTCTAGATGCAACCATGGCCGAGAAACTCAATATCTTTTCATTTCCCTTACCAAACATGAAAGTGATGACAGCTAACGGTAAGAAGATTGAAAAGGTGGGGAAATGCCATAAGGTCAATTTGTAGATTCAAGACTTTAAATTAGAGTCTCCATTCTTCACGGTACCATTAGGAGGAGTAGATGTAGTCTTAGGCATCCAATGGCTACGAACTTTAGGTACTTATGCTGCCAACCATCAAGTACAATTTATAAAATTCAAATGGGCAGGTCAGAAGTACAAACTACATGGATTCCAAGCACCAGAAAATCATGTTGTATCATCATCTCAGATGATGAAGTTGAGTCGAAGAAGAGCACCTACTTATGCAGTACAATGTCATCAATTAGAAATGTTATCTGCAAATATGACCAACGAAGAGTCACCAGAGATGCAAGATCTAATTCAGAAGCATGAAAAAGTATTTCAAGACCGACCTATGAAAAAGCCATACCGATATCCACATCACCAAAAATCGGAAATTGAGAGATTAATTCAAGATCTTTTAAAGTGTGGAACCTTGATCATCTTGGAATATCTAATCAAGTGGAGAGATTTACCCGAAGAAGATGCTTTTTGGGACAATGAATCATTCTTAAACAACATCTGTCGTTACTTATGCTTTGAGGAAAAAGCATTCTTTCGAGAGGAAGGCAATGTTATGTAAAAAATTAGTTAGTTTTAGGTTATTATCTAATTTTAATTTTAATTAGACGAAAGGGCACGATCATAAGATCATGCCCTTTACCAAAGGGTGCCCATGGCGTTATATAAGCCAGGAAACCCATTGTAAACAATCATCATCTATCTATTCATCATTTTTAAATAAGATATTTTACACACATATTTATGTTTCAAGAAGTTTTCTGCTTCAAAGAGAGAGAGTGAGAGAGAGAGCATGGGGGGAGAGAGCAAGATCGGGGGGAAGAGAGCAAGAGGGGGTAATGCGTGGGGGAGCGGAAGAGAGTGGGATAGGGGGAGGGTGGAGAGGGAGCGATAGAAGGAGAGGGAGGGAGAGTTGGGGGGAAGGCAGACAGAGGAGGAGAGAGAGAGTGATAAAGAGTGTGAGAGAGTTAGAGAGGGGGCAGGTGGCGGTAAAGGATTGGCAGAGAGATATGGTGAGGGGGAGTGGGTCGGAGATGGGGAAGGGGATATGGCGAGAGAAGGGGAGGGGGAGTGTGAGATGGAGGGAGATGAAGGGAGAGAGTGGGAGGGAGGATGGAGGGAGGAGATGGGGAGAGAGAGGGAGAGGGGAAGAGTGAGAGAGAGGGAGTGAGTGAGAGTGACAGAGAGAGATGGAGTGAGAGAGACATATAGAGAGAGGGAGAGGGGGAGGGAAGAGGGGAGGAAGAGTGAGTGAGAGAGAGAGAGAGAGAGAGAGAGAGAGAGAGAGATAGAGAGAGAGAGAGAATGAGATGGAGAGGAGGAGAGAGAGGGAGAGAATGAGGTGGAGGGAGAGGGAAGAGAGAGAGAGCTAGAGAGAGGGGGAAGGGGGGATGGATGAAGTGTGAGAGAGAGGTGGAGAGGGAGAAGGGGAGTGAGAGTGGGAGGGGCAAAGAGAGGGAGAGGGAGACGGGGAGGGAGTGGCATAGAGAGAGGAGGAGAGGGGGAGAGATAGAGGGATAGATAGAGAGAGAGGGGGGAGTGGGAGAGGGGGAGGAGGGGGGAGAGGGGGAGGAGGAGGGAGATAGAAAGAGGAGGGGACAAAATTGGAGAGTAGGAGGGGGAGTGAGAGCGAGAGGGTAAGAGAGCAAGAAATGGTAGCGAGGAGAGGGAGATGTAGGGGACTAAATTGAAAACTAACTTAGTTGTCAAAAGGTATAATAAAAATAAAGATTCAAATCAAAGTAATTTAAATATTTTAAATTAATTAAAAATGGTTTCTCAAATTAATATTCTTTCTCTAGTCTTCCTAACCTAGTCAAATATAGTCAGTTTTATAGTCATTTCCTTTTAGCTGCTAGAAGGCCCATCTCCCTATTTAACTTACAACTATGATCTGATTCTTTGTTTTGTCCTGATGATGAACCTCATAGTTTGGTTCGAAACATGTGGACCAAATTCTTATGATGTGATTTCTTCTGAAAATGTTTCTATTAGTCAAAAGAAACTTTATATTAAAAATTTTAAACAAGTAGATCTAATAACAAATAAGATATATTATCTCATTCCTTACATCATTAAAGAAGAAAATTGATAATTCTCCATTAAAGATTAAAAAAAAAAAAGAAAAAAAAATTCAAGATATGTAAAACCTTATAATAATAAAAATTAAATACAGTAAAATGTACATATATATATGGAGTGGCTTTAATTTCTTCTAGATGTTATAAATGCAAAAATTAGCAATACAAGAATTAAAAGTAACACATTCACAATGTAAATTTACAAATAAATATTGACCTCTACTTGCAAATCACATTAAATTAGGGCAAAGTTCAACTTATACATGAAAAGTCATTTTCCCCGGAATTTGGGGATTCAATTTCAAGAAAGATTGTGTTTTTTTTTTTAATATGTTTCTGAATGTATAAATGGATTCAATTGCATGAAAACCCATATTGCGCTGGAATTCTACATATGAATTAACTTAAACTCACTCTTTTAAAAATCTTTATCGAATTTAGGTTAAAATTAAATAGAAACAATGCCTGAAAGAGTCATTTTCCTCTATTAATGAGAAAACACATTAAATTTAATTTAGTATTGAAAATGGGTAAAATATAAGTTAGAATTGATGATTTTCAATTAAAAAAATTTAAAACTTAAAGTGTAATTCTATTGAATGCATTAAGATCTAGGTCATAAAAAGGAGATCTATGTCATAAAGGGGAGAAGTCGCTACATAAATGATTAAGTTGTACATTTTTCTGATTATGTCGATAGACTTGTTTATTTGAGAATAGGATTCTCATCATTATTAATAACTATTAGGTGAATTCTACAGAATTAACCTCCATGGAATATGCTAGAAAAGTCATAGAAATATTCACATATCAAGGGTTAAGATCCATGGTATTGGCCCATAGTATTGTAAGATCTACTTACTTGAGTCAAGAATTTCCATGGTAAAGTGGGGATGAATCTGGAATATTGTCACATATTCTTAAAATGTATATATATATTTAACTCATATATTAATTATTTTTATAATTAATAATAATAATTTAAAACAAATTTATAATTTAGTTAACTTTTATGATTCACTTTTATGTGCTAAATGTGAGATGTATAATGGGGTGAGTGTTTTGATGCTTATCATGGATTCATTTGTATACTAGTAATTTAATTTCTATGGTTGCACTAGCTAAAACAAAACTTGTAAAAGTTCTTATTAATGGGTGTGTGTAGTCGTGTTGAGTTGTTTCTTGTTATATGGTACTGATGTGAAATACAACATCAACCAATGGGTAAGGACAATGTAACCTTTGGGATTTTTAGTAGACCATCACTTTATGTATAAATACAAGATTATTCTCAAAATGAGTAATCTTTTAAATAATATAATGGTCTAGAATAAATTATAGTTGTTTGGAAAATACAAGGATTCAAGCTTGGAGAATAGTTTCTTCAGAAGGAATATATTGTTTTAACAATGAATTTTCCTTCTCGTCCACTAGGATAAAATTTTAGTTGTTCAATATAGTTTAAAAACTAAAAAAACATTAAGAAAATATATCTAAAATTACGAGAAAAAAAGCCAAAACAAGAAGCAAAAAACAATCAAAATTATTTCTACACTTCAAACCATACAAAGTACATTGTGCATGCTATTTTGAGAAGAAAACTAAGTTTGACATCATCTTAACTTTGAGTTACCAATTCCATTTTAAATGGGTGAATATATAATTTCATATAAAAACTTGTGGTTTTCAAATTAAAAAATACATATCAAACTTAAGAGTAAATGTAATACTATTAAAACCTAAATGAATAAATGTTATAAATAGATCTATGTTAATATGTATACCAACCCCAATAACAATGCAAAAGAGCCAAGGTAGGTGGTAACAAAATAGTCTTGTAGGTAACAAAATATTCCTGCTACATTATGTCTTGCCTAAAAACAAGCATTATTCAATTTCAATTTTGAATGGGCACACACTTGATAAGTGGTGGAAGTTCCATGATAACAGTCTGAAACATAGATGAAGTGATTTTACCATTGTAAGAAACAACTAGATGATTTAGGCTCCTTAATGAAATACATGAAAACTCAATTTTATCACCATAAGCAACAACAGGTGATTCAAAGTAGTGAACAAATTTTTCCTTAATGAACATGACAAATAAATTCAAATATGAGAGCTAGAAATAATATCAAATGCCTTCTTATTATTATCATGTCTACAAGTGATTGTGGTCATGAAATGACAAAACAATCAAAATTGGTTTTAAGGTAAAATAAAATCATTCTTGGGCTAAATTTTAAGAAGTAATAATATAGAAGTGTATTTTAGCTTAAAGTAAACTCTTAGCATTCATATGTGTGCATTGTGTCTATTGTCTAACAATGAAATCTAAGGTATTTCCATATATTTTGTAGGTAGAGATGCAAAAGAAAATGGAAATGAGAATTTCTTGATGTTGTTTAAATGGAAATTATGTTTTCTTAAGCCAACTAAATTGAATTGTTTCCTATTACATTATATGAAATGAGTTATATATGTTATGTAAGAAGTTATAATGGGATAACCTACTAGAAATGAAATAAGTTTTATTTGTCAGTTACATTGAAAGTATTGTGGAGATTCCCTATAGTTTAGAGTAGTTGAGAAGTAGTTTAGAGTAGTTGAGAAGTAGATCCTTTACATAATTTCCACATAGGGAGAAACAAAATGTAGAGTGGGGTCACAAAAGAGAGAAGCAATGCCCTAGATGGGAGAATTTTCAATCCATTTTTTATTATTAAAAAGAGTTTGGTGAAATGGTAAGAATTCTTATGATCCCATATGACAATATTGTGCAAATATTTCTTTCTATATGGATGTGATATAAATTGCATCAAACCAAGGGTAGAGACAATGTAACCCTTCAGAGATTTAGTTGACCATTATTATTCTCATGATAACAATGGATCTACTCTATAATCAACATGGCTAGCATGAAAATATATTTTTTTTTGTATGTGTTAAGGACATGATATGTGGTACCAGTGAAAAGGAAAAAAATTATAATTAGCATAATGCTCAAGAAAAAATTATTGTTGTTTGGAAAATACAAAGATGAAAGTTTGGAGACCAGTTTCCTCTAAAGAATGGATTCTTTTAACTATGAATTTTCATTCTCAACTTATAAGATAATTTTTTTAATAAACTTTAATTCATTAAATATTGTATCAAAAAACCAAATAAGCCTCGACAAAATATATCTAAAATTAGAAGAAAAAAAGTAAAAATTTCTTTAAAGCCACATGAACTATTTTAACAAAAAATATATATTATATTTTTTAGATCACACGACAAAATAAGATATATTATCTGACTCATATGATTAAAGAGGAAAACTAGTAATTCTCCATAAAATATGTTTTCAAAATATGTAAACCTTATAATCAAAAAAGTTAAATACATTAAGATGTCAATATATACTTTGATGTTACAAATGCATAAATTAGTAATACAGATATTAAAATGAACATATTTACATTGTAAATTTACATATTAAGTTTGACTTCATCTTTACTTCCAGTTGCAAATTACATTCAATTAGAGCAAAGTTTAAATTATTGATGAAATGACATTTTACATGGAATTTGGGGATTCAATTTCGAGCAAGATTAATTTCCCTTAAAACCTCCAATTATTAAACAACTTAAGCTGAAACTTTTAAAAATATTTGCTAAGTTTAGTTAAAATTAACTAGAAATAAGACTTGAAAAAATCACTTTCTTTTATTAATGAAAAAACCTATTAAATTATGAAAAAACACATTAAATTAATTTAATATTGAAAATAAGTAAAATATAACTTTGAATTGAAAAACTTATTATTTTTAGTTTAAAAAAATATATAAGTTAATTATATATAATACGTTAAGATAGAAATAGAGAAATATAACGACCCTCTCTTCTTCTTACGTAATCTTGTAATATTAATAGCTGATCTCCAAAAGGAAGGAACTGAAAAGTTCTGCAGCATGCACTAAGATTACATTTAAATTTAAATGGAGAAATGAGAATGTGTTCATGTTTTACATACTTTTAATAGAAAAATATTTCATATACTAAAAATATCACTGAAAGTTCTTCAATTTAACATCACATTAGAGTTCAACAAAAGGTCTCCAAATATAACTTATTATCTATTAGACAAAACAAAAAGTAAATGAAAACATTAAATATTAAAATATATATAATATATATGAAAAATATATATTTATGCACATTAATTTAAATATTAGTGATTAAAAATTAAATATGGAAAAACACAATTTACAAACCTTAATACATGTAATTGAATTTGTGAAAACATATTTATGCTTTATTAATTTTACTATATTGATAGGGGTGTATACGTTGCAATAGGAATTCTTGAATTTTAATTTAGTCATCAATGGCTAATAGATTGATGCTAGGATTATTTTTATTATTAGTCTGAGTTGAGATTTATTTAAAATGTAGTTTTGACATTTTTTCATTTTCAATTTAATTAAAAAATTTGTTGCAAAATTAAATTAAAATATACTATATCTAAACTAATTTTTACTATAAAATGATTTATTGTTTTGATTATAACCAGTGCAGTCATAATTTAGTCATCAATGGCTAATACATTGATGCTAGGATTATTTTTATTATTAGTCTGAGTTGAGATTTATTTAAAATGTAGTTTTGACATTTTTTCATTTTCAATTTAATTAAAAAATTTGTTGCAAAATTAAATTAAAATATACTATATCTAAACTAATTTTTACTATAAAATGATTTATTGTTTTGATTATAACCAGTGCAGTCATATCTTGTCGAAGGTTTGATAAATACCTTTAGCAATAAAGGTGTCATAATGATCAAAATCGTAAACCCATTATATATGTGACATTGTCCATATTAAAAAAATCATAACAATTATTTGAATTATAACATTATTATTATTATAAAAACAATTAATATACGAGTATATAACAATATAACAATATTTTTAGCCATGTATATCCACTCCCACTTCCGTGGATACTCTTAAATTGTAAACAACTCTTCCTACAATATCATGTGCTAGTACCATGGCTTATCAATACCACATTTCCAATTTGACATATTGATATGACATTTCCTTAAGTTAATTAATTTGAGATAAATTAAATAAAGAAACATACCTAAATTGCACACAAATCTTATCATCATATAACATTACTACTATGGATATTCCGACATATTCTATGAAAGTTAAATGTGTGCCATCAACATAATAATTAATTTATTACTATGAAATATCTACTTTTTCTATTAGCAGAATAATACTCATATCTATTTTGGAATTTATTTCCAATTTAATTAAAAAAATATTAAAATTAAATTAAGATAAACTATGGAAGCCATATAAATAAAATAAAATCAATGGTAAGTGTAGACTGACATCAATCGATGATGATAGGCATCAAAACAAGCACCCCACGATACCTCTCATTTCCCTAGCTAAAAAAACATAAAAATGAAATAAATTATAACTTTGTTATATATTATGTTTGCATAACACTCTCATTACCATAAAAAAACATAAAAATAAAATAAATTATAACTTTTTCATATATTAGGTTTGCATTATTTATAAAAAAAAATTCATGGGCAACTGAGTAGCAAATAATCATGACTAAAAAATTTGGGGTGAAATTTTGGCCATGGACAAAATTAAGGGGTTTAATCTTTTGTTTGGGAAATTATTTTTATCATAGTTCATTCCTAATAACTACTCCAAATTTATTTCATAAAAATATTAGATATGGAGGTTAGCATGAGCTTATTTCTAGCTAGTCTAGAAAAAAATAAATAAGCCTACAACTTTCCATTCACCTCAATTTCTAAAAATGGATATTTTGGTAGCTATTTTTCCCTCCTCATTTGGATTAAAATGAGAATTTTTTTTGTTGGCCACTATATTGTGTTATTTGAATTAATTTAGAGATATGAGATCTCATTTATTGGTTTAACAGTATACTTTCCATTTTCTTAGTTTTCATATTCTTAATGGTAATAATAATAGTCATATGTAATATAAGATATTTGTTTGCAAACTATCATATTATTTGAAGTTAAAATTAAAGTTTCACCATACAGTCTTATAGGTAACTCTTCTCATTATTTTTGATAAATTTTTTACATTCCATTTTCTCGAGAATCCTTTCCCTATTGATTTTTTTGCTATTTTTGGGAAGTGTAATAAATTTTGGTTCAAAAGTGCTCAATTTCGGTTTTCAGATTTGAAGTTTTATTTCACTATTGAAAGTCCAAATTTTGGTCACAATATTTGAAATTAGAGCTTCATCATTATATATATTACCATATTCCATTATTATAATTTTTTTACCTAACTCTTAGAGTAGAATAAACTTTAATTTTTAATTTGCGGCAGACATACTGGTGGTGTTGTATTTATGTTCACTACATCAACCTCAAATGTTTTTCTCTATTTATTTAAGTCCAAATTTTTCTACAACACCTTTCTCATCCCTATTATTAGTTGGAATAGGGGAAAATTATTTCCCATGACTAAAATTTGAGGATTTAAAATTTTGAGTTGGTGAATTTTTATATCGTAATAATGATTAATAATGTTTATCCCAAATATTAAATTAACATTTTTATATGTTATGTCATTACTCACTATGAACTACAAGGGAAATCCATAAAAACAAGGCTTTCCCATTCTATATAATGACCAACATCCAATCGGCCTTCATTTTAGAGTCCATTTTTAGAGTCAAGGTTTTATGGCAATTATTTCTTACATTATTTTAATTCACAGGAACATTTTTTACTCTTTGATAGCATTTCAGTTTTTCTCGTTTATTTCCTTAGTGTTTTGTTAGTTTTTATGAGAAAAATTTCAATGAATAATTGAAGGCTTTATGGGATTTTATGGGTTGAAGGTAACTTATATACATTATATACCCATGCCTCTTATATTAATTCTGTCTTCCTTATTGTTTTGTTAGTTTTTATGAGAAAAATTTCAATGAATAATTGAAGGCTTTATGGGATTTTATGGGTTGAAGGTAACTTATATACATTATATACCCATGTCTCTTATATTAATTATGTCATTTATACATGCCTATACCATTGGTGTATCAATTCTCATGCTAGTGCACCTAATTGAGGAGGAGATAGTTGAGGAGGAGAAGATTGTGTTGTTAGTCCAATTCTAGAGTATCCTTTAATGTCTATAGGCATTTTATTTTCTTTTGCATTTCTAGATAATTTTTTTTATCTAATATAAATAATTCAAATGATGGTTTTTAAATGATATCTTAGTCCTATTTTTCATGGTCTTCTAAGTTTTTTTTTTTTTTGTTCATTATCTACTATTGCACATGTGTTTCAATGATAAACAACAACTTTCTTAGACCAATTCCCATGATTCTTTTTGTGATATTCAAATAACATTGATCATATGATCATTCCTGTATTGTTTTCTATGTTTCATTATGTGTTATAAATATTCACAAGGGTTACGTAAAAGGTCATGAAGATGCTCTCATTTGTTGTGAAGAATAAAATTTGTTGTGAAGAATAAAATTACGTGCATTCTTAACATATCACCCAACACTTCATTCACCTGTTTAATCTGTCCATCAGTTTGTGGATGATATCCAATGATAAATTGAATTTGGGTCCCCAAACCCGAGAACAAAGATTTCTGGAAAGAAGAGGTACATTTCACATCCCTGTTACAGATCACCACTCGTGGTATACCATGAAGTTGAAATATCTCTTTCATAAAAATATCAGCAATTTCAATTTTTTTATACATGGATTTTACAGGTATAAAGTGAGTTGTCTTATTTAACTTATCCACCATGACCATGATGGAGTCGTTCAATTTTCTTGTTTTGGGAAATCTTGTTATAAAATCCATTGTAATAGTATCTCGTTTCAATTCTAGAATGGGGAGAGGATGGAGCAACCAAACACAATGTTTGTGTTTCACCTCAACTTGTTGGAATTCCAAGAATTTTGCCAAATATTTGGTGATGTCTCTCCTTATTTTGGGCCAAAAGAAGTTTCTTTTAATTGTAGAAAACAATTTTTGATATCCGGGGTGGGCAACATACGTGCTCCAATGAAAATCATCTAACATAAATTGTTTAACATAATTCTTGTTAGGAATATATATTCTACCCTTAAAATTTATAAATCCTTCATTGTTTAAAACATAATCATATCTTCTTTCTCATTTCTATGCTTTATTAGCTCGCTGCCATAAAAACGTACATTCAGAGTCATTGTGGGCATCTTTTTCCACTTTCTCTAAGAAGTTTTTCCACCCGACTTTACTGGACTTCATATATATAATATAATTTCCTACTCAATGAATCAACCAATCAGTTGTCCTTTCCTATAAATTTTTTAATATCGAAGTCGAATTCACTCTGGAAAGTAGTCCATCTCATTTGATGAGCATCCAAATGCAGTTGGGTAAAAGAAATTCGTTCAAGTACTATGATATGTCATTAGAAAAAATTTCTTACCCAACAAATAATGTCGCCAAACCTTAAAAGAATACACTGCAGCAGTTAATTCCAAATCATAAGTGGAATATCGCTGCCCATGGTCATTCAGCTTGTGGGATTCATAGGCTATGACCTTCCCATCCTGAATCTGAACCCCTAACACCTTCCTGACATGCATCTGTGCAAACAGTGAACTCCTTTTATGGGTGTAATACTCTTAAAACAAGAGCATAAGTCAATAATTATTTGAGGCGTTCAAAACTTTGTTGAAACTTTGTCGTCCACTTGAAAACATCTCCCTTTGCACCTTTGAACATTAGGACCAAAATCACATCGTAGATTGAGCTTTGTTTGGTACATTACAACATATCAAACCTCTGAAAACATTCATTGAATAGGATGTTGAAATCTGTTGAACGATCACATAGAGCAGAACATCCACCTCTTTCACAAGCAAATTCCAAATCCTTGGTTATTGATGAGCCCATGTGGATGATGCTAGGGTGGTTAAGATTGACCATTAATCAAAAATACATACTTATTGTTAATGTTAATAAGAGTTGAGAATTCAAACACTAAAAAAAATCACTAAAAATATCTCTCCATAAATGAAATCATGATAAATAAAAAAATATCTATGCATAAATGAAATCATGATAAATAAACAGAGTAGTAATTTATGTGATTAAAAAGAAGGAAAGTTAATTTTTGTTTGAATTTAGTGATTATTAAAAAAAAAAACAACCATAAGAGTGTTTAAAGCATTTTTTAAATTGTGGAAATGGATTTATCAACATAAAAAATTACGTGGCACACAAATCCTAAAGCTTGACAATCCTAAAGCTTGACAATGGTAACCTAATTTCATAAACTTTCAGTGAGATTGTTGTGAACGTCTTCCCATAATTTACACTATTTTCCTAGCAAAAACCAAACTTATGCAGGAAATTAGATTTAAGTCATTCATTTACTTATCTCCGTTGTCTTTATGCCACATGTGACAGACCGAGGAGTTAAGGTAATAAAGGGAGTAGTAATTTATGTGATTAAAAAGAAGGAATGTTATTTTTTGTTTGAGTTTGGTCATTATTTTTTACAAATTCCAGTCATAAGAGTGCTTAAATCATTTTTAAGTTTGTGGAAATGGATTTATCACCATCAAAAACCTGGAAAACCAGAATTCCTAAAGCTTGACAATGATAACCCATATTTCAAAAAAATTCAGTAAGATTTTTGGCAAAATCTTCCTAGAATTTCCACTATCTTCCTAGCAAAAACCAAACTTATGCAGGGAATTAGAATAAAGTCGTTCCTTTATTTAGCTTGACAAAGCGAGGAGTCAAGTTTACCTTTTTTACTGGTTAGACCTGTGATTGTAGGTCCAACTGATCCTCACGAATATAGGCCTGTCACTAATTTCTTAATGTATAACAATAGATCAACCCACCAATCGGTGCATTTCTTTGATAAAATTAATACAAAAATTTAAATGCTTTTTATCTTTAGAAATTAATACATGTATTATTGGTGTACTTCCAGTTGGACGAACCATATGATAAATTTTACTTATATGTTTTATGAATATAATGCTAAGTGAATGGTTTTCTATTTTTTTTTTATTTTATTTTGGTTTTCCATGTGTGGTGAATGATTATTTTCCTTAATAGTTTTTATAAACTAAATACATTTGGGAAACAAATGGATGAAGAATTTCACAACAAAACCTACTTTTCTATTAAAGACAAAGGAAAAACTTTCAACATTATTTGGAATGTTATAAAAAAAACTAAATTTTCTTTATGTTTCAGCCACACTTTAGGGGGAATTGCTAGAAATGTCCAAAGTCTTCCAAGTAGCCTTCTCTTATAGGATATAATTAATTTAGTTTTAGTTTGTTTCAGTGATGATGTTGTTCTAATGGTTTCCTCTTGCAGTTTTTGTTCCTAATCCTGGATCTAGTTCATGATCCCTCTCTCCAACTCATGATATAACTCAAAAGCCATAACCTAAGATAGATCCCTCTCCAAAAAGTAGGAGTTATACACAGATTCCTTTCCAACGGTTTTGTTATAGAGAGGGTTTCATTTGTACGAGAAGGCATAGTGAGAAGCATAGTTCCTCCCAACCGTGCTCATCTTGTGTTGCGGAGAAAAAAATAAAGAGGATACACACCCTGCATTGGCAATTGTTGTGCCATCCACCCACTTTAAGATTTCAAAAATTAGGTCACCATCCAAAGCCATGATCCCTAAAAGTTCTTGAGAATTCAATGAAAATGATAATGTAAGTTGAAATGTCACTTGTGATGCTTTCCGCTTGACCAAAGAATTGAAATTCAAACCGAAGACTAAAGTTGAAATGTCACTTGTTATGCTTTCCGCTTGACCAAAGAATTGAAATTCAAACCGAAGACTAAGGGACGTAACATTCAAAAATCTACGCCCTTTTTTCTTTTAAAAGATACAAGGTTTACTGGATTTTCATACCAAGGTCACACTTGGTTCATAAGCACTTTGAGAGGGAAAAAAGACAATGGAATTTCTGAACACGTTTACTTCTAGTCTAAAATATATAATAGTAGGATTCTTTCTGTGCAGAGGAGGCATCCAAATGATGGTTCCCTAGCCACTCCAATTTCCACCCACTTCAATTATGCTTCCCCGTCTAAAATTTGTATCTGACAAATGTTAATCCCTGGCATAGATTGACAACTTTAACAAGTTTTGTAAATTGGAATAAGGAAAATGAATGTGCAGTGCCAGAAATATTTTTACTTTATCATTGGGACAGATTGTAAAGAAAATGGGTTCCTGGATTTCACACACCGTGCATGTTTCTCTCGGTTGTAGTGTAGAAATAGATTTCTTAGAATATGGTGATGGTTTTGTCTACTTTGAAAGGGCATGAGGATTTAGGGCCTATATCTAGTGAAAATAAGACCATGTTGTTTGACATGATCAGTGGCAAGGCATGGAAATTATGCAATGTTTTTACGCAGAAGCACTCTATCAACAAAATTTGTATTGTTAATTTAATGCTTTTTGCATAGACTGGAAGTAAGTCATTCAAGTCATTCAAAAATAAATCAAATGTTGAAATGTATAAGACATTCAAAAATAAACAACTGTATTATACGATATTCATTAAAACACCACATTACAATGTTAAAAAACATAAAGATAAAAAACTTTAAAAAAATGTAAAACTCCTTATAGCATGTAATTATTAACAATAAAAATAATTAAAGAATGGATCGAATCCTACTGACCGAAGTACCCACAGCCACATGCAAAGTTAACTAAGAGAGATTGGAATGGTTGGATTTTTTAATTCTTAGTTTTTGTTGGGAAATATAAACCTTCTCATAGAATGATGTTTTTTTTTTAATATTTTTGTAAAATCAAAAAAATGTTGGAGAGAGATTAAGAATTTTACAATATTTAATAGTGAAATTAATGTGTAATGGTTATTTTGACCATAAAGTCTCACCAAGTAATACATAATAGAAAGATTTAAATGTTTTATTATTTTGACCATAAAATTTCATCAAGTAATACATAGTACAAAGATTTAAATGTTTTTATTTTCAATTACATTTGTGTTTTAATGCAGGAGGAAAAATTGTTTGTTAAAGGAATACTTCGATACATTCTTTGCAGAAATAAAGATTGAATTCCTATTATTATAAGTTAAAATTAGGCCTCCTAAGTTCTAGCAAAATGCAAAAGTTATTGCAGGGTTGGTTAGGTGTAGTTCGGTTCTTGGTTTGCATAAAATTGAGTTGTCTGGGCTAAATCTTACTCCAAGGCATTAAATTTCTTGTAAAAATCAAGACATGAAGGAGTTACCTATTAGTGAGCATGGCTGCAAGCAAAGAATATTGACAGAAATGACAATACGGAGCACAAAAAGTCAAATCGTGACAACCCTGATTTTCTTGTAAAAATCAAGACGCATGCAAATCAAGACACATGCAAGTTACTTGTACATGTAATGCACAGGTAAGTTACCTATTGGGAATGTGGCTGTAATCAAGAATATTAGAAAAAATGGTAGTGCTAAGTACAAAAAGTTAAAATGATGGTAAATTGAAACAATGAAAGAAAATTAAATTATTTTAACATTCACTAGGCTAAAGATAGTCTATGGGACAAATTGTTTTTTGGTATCAACCCAAGAGTTGGTTGCGTTTTCTTTGAAGGCTTCACATTCTAGATGTATGTATCACTTGTGCATTCATATGTACTTTTTTTTATGCAAATAGACTGAGTGAGAGCTCTTGTTACTATTTTAAACTGACATATTACTTTTGGCTACTAAGCCAACCAATTTTTAAATTACTTCATTTTATAAATATTCATTCTATTGTGAAGTTCTCTGTAACTAGTTTCTTGATATCTATTTCTCTCTCTATTCTATAAGCTCAAACTCATTCAATGTATGGTTATAGTTATTTACTTATATTTATAGATTGGATTTTTATTCCTATAGGGTAATTAAACCCATGAAGGTTGAACTCAGTCAATATATGGTTATAATTGTTTGCTTATATTTCTAGGTTGGAGGTTTATTCATATAGGGTAATTAAACCTCATATTGGAATAAGATCATACAGAAGATCCTAAATGAGCTCTTATTCACTCTTCATGTAAGTCTCCTCAAATTATCATTTTATTTTCTTTTCGAAGAATGTAATTTAGAGTAGTTTGAAGGAGTATAGATGTTTGGCATAGTGTGCTCTATCACACAAAATGATTGAATTGCTTGTAAATGAATGGAAGGAGGAAGGAATATATGGAAAAATTGACAAGAGAAAAGATAAAATAGCAATATGTTACAGTAAAAAATGATAAAGATAATAATTATGTTTTTGTTGAGAAATATAATAGTTAGTTATGCCTTAAGACATTTCTTTTGCAACATCTAGTACAATTGCTAGTATATATCTCTTTTAATAGATATATGATGACTTTATCCTAAGAATTACAACATTTTCCCAATCTGCATCATTTCTAAATCAAGGTAAATGTGCCACATAAAAAAATTGACTTTTTTTCTTTCACTATTCAATATCCCATAATATCCTTTCTAGCTTATGTTTAAAAAATGACTAACTGAATTAGGAAACTTCTAGTATTCTCATAGCTATTTTTGGTAGTAGGCTTAAACATGTACTCATAGAAGGTGTATATATATATCTATAAGTTTTTCCTCCTTTAATTGTTTCAACATCTAGTTAAAACATGATATAAAGGACTCCCATTTATCTCTTGAGATATATATTTCTTGCTTTAGAGAATTTTGGGTTAGGGTTATTAGGTTCATACATTAATATATTTTATTATCTAATTAGAAAATTTGATGTATCTGCATAGTCCCTTAATCATTTTTTAATTATATTCCATTGGCCCTTTTTTATTCTTTCTATTCCAATCACTTGTTTTTTAAACTCTGGAAATAGATGTTTCAATTTTTCCATTACTTCGTCAACATTACCATTGCATCTATGGTTGAATGAACCATATATTTGCCCAAGGTTTTGTTTTAGCTTTGGAAGTTAATTGTGTTGATGAACCAACAAAGTGAGCTTATCTCAAGGCAACTATATTTTGTTTTATATTTATCACCATTTCTTGAGCCTCCCACAAATTCTTCAAGTGTTTCTCCATTAGGAAAAATTAACTCTTCATTGGATGCATCTATATAAGAAATAAGGATTGTAGCAACTAAAATTTAAGTTTCTTTAAGAAAATTTTGAAATTTGTGATCAAATATCTTGATGAACTCTTTGATGGTCTCATGGAATTAGATATGCAAAGACAATATGCTAATTTCCCTAGAACAAAAATTTCATATAATTTTTGTGTTTCAATTATTTTTATGGATAAAAGTGTATTTCTTGCATCATTTTTTTTTAATCATCTTCCCTTTACTTTTTATTGGCACCTTTGATTTGCATACCTCATGTATTTGGTAAATGTGCATTCATATAGTAATGAACAACTTTCCCAATAAAAGGAAAAATATAATTAACACTCGTAGTCAGGTGTGCTTGAGTTTTAAGCTCTCATGAGAGAATTTAGTTCCATAGATTGACTCTACCCATGTGTTCTCCAAGACTGAAATAAATTCTTTGAACATGAAGCTAGGAATGATTATATGGAAAATACTTCCCTTATAATGGAGTGTCTTTCTACCTTTTCCAACATCTTTCTAGCCTACATAATTTAAATGTAAACTGACTATTCCTTCATGCTTGCATTAACTAGTGGTAGTAACTCAGTACAATGAGAAAATCAATCAAGTTGATGATGATATTATGAATAAACAATATAATGATCCCAATAACAAATAAATAACATGATGAATGAATGATATATGCCTACTTAATGTTGTTAATTTCCAACTCTAGTGGAATCATCAATCATAAAAAAACATAAATGGAACCCACTATGGATGGGATGCTATTATTCACCATTTCAATAAAAACCTATGTCTATTCTCCATACTCCAAAATAGATCTCGCATGTCTCTATGTACTACTAGCTCCCAAATTTTGCACTAGTTGGGTTGCTAATTCTATTGTCACATGCATACTCTCAGAATGCACGTCCTTATGCCATCATCAATAATTTCTCCTACACTCACCACATACTCATACACAACTCACTATTGTCACATCTAAGAATCTAGTGTTGTGCCCCTCCTACATAGGACCATAAACACACCCAACTCCAATAGAGTCGTCCCCATACCCTGCTCATTCTAAGGTCCTCCAAGTGAAGTTGCTCTAATAAGTCACCTAGATTCTCCATACCTAGGTCAATGAGGATAGCAAAAAACTTGTGAATCATCAAATCAGTCATGAAACCCTCTCAAGGTCTCTCAATTCTTGCAACATCACCTCAAGGTGCTCTACCAAGTTTGATTCATATCCATCTCCTACCCTTTTTCAAAGTGCTCCACTCTTGCGGTCCAGATATGAAAAAAATTGAAGCCTTCATGACTCAACTAAACCACTCCCCAAGTGTCTTACACCAATGTCTCACCACAGATGAAAGGACTTGTAATCCATTTGAATCAAGGATGCACTTGATCCATCTAGGTCATTTGATCCAAGCACATCAACAAGTTAGATATCCTTTAAGACTATACTCGACCATGTGAAGGCTCTCCTAGTCACGACCACAGATCAATCAATTTGTTATCTCATGCATCATCATCCCATTTCTATTGGTATTGAAGGTAAATGATGAAAGTCAATTATATTGAATGCCCTAAAAGCAAAATAGAAAATTATAATAAGCCCTCTCTCTACGATCATTGTTTCTTAGGATAAAGTTATAAGATTACTTAAACTACTACTTACGGAGTATCAAAGATTCCACCTTAAATTCAAATTCAAATTCAAAGCTAAACATCCCAAATTTGCAGAAACGTGGATACATGACCGGGATGTGAAAAGAATTTCTTAAAAAGCATCTCAATCTTTTTGGTGAAAAAACCAAACTTATGTCCATTGGAATTTCAAGAAAAGCATCCACAGTTTTTTTGAAAACCCAATTTCTTTGCACGGGAATTTCAAGAAAGCATCTCATTTTTTCTGTTATAGACGTTGTTATGTACGTTGTGGTAAACTTTGATCCGCTAACCGATACACCTAGAATCTTTATCCACGATAACTTCAAAAAAAACTGTGTTAGGCATTTTTGTTATAGACGTTGTGGTAAAGCGTGATCCGCTCCACCTTTATCAGATCACAGCTTTTTTGAGATAAAGGATCCATGGCCTGGAACCTTTATGTGCGGTGCACAAGTTCAATCCAATAGTTCGAAGTTCTTTGGTTCACATCCTCATCTTATATCTATCATTTATATTTTCTCTTCTAATAAACCAGAGAAAACATTTCCAATTCTATCTATCATCTGTATTCAATCATGTGGTCCATACTCACCTCCCTCTTTATGTTCGTCTTCGTTTCACAACACAGCCTTCCATTGTTTGGGAAAAGCTGATAGTTACTTAGAGTACCATCTCCATCTTCCAATCCATACGTGTTGTGATGCCAACATTGCCAAACCTAACCGTTAATTCCTTTGCAATTCCTCCTTCACCGTTGTTTTTATCAACGGCGGAAGTACAGCCATTGAGGAAACTGAGATCTCGATTTATTCGTACTTATGTGCAGACGGTAGTGACGGAGATCGACCGGCGACGACCAGGAAATCAAAATTAGGTTATGATATTGATATTACTATTTCCAGAAGCAAAAGGCTTTAATTCAGAGGTACAATTCTTCGAGGGTTGATCTGTACGCGAGAACGAAAGATCTTTGAGTTTCGAGCAGCTGTGGCGATTCCTATGAGATACAGGCGTATCATATGACAATCAAAGCACATTGTTTTGATTTATGGTTAACTATTCATATAATGCTTTGTTGAGTGTTCCGGCCAATTTCCACTCAAAAATTGAACCAAGATCACCACCAAGGTTGGTACTTCGAATGCAAAATTCGTCATCAACGGCCACCGTGTGGCACTCAAATAAACCAAGATTTTCTCATTTGCATGTGCCTATGAAATTTCAGAAACCCAATTCGGTTACATACCTGGACGATTCCGATCTTGCAGCTAATTGTGCCCCATTGGGAATTAAAAAAAATTCTATATCAAGAAAAGGTGCGTTCTCTGGTTATTTTCTGTACTGATTGAAATAATTATTTACCTCGCAGTAAATCATATTTGTGTCATGTACTGATTTCTTTTCCGTCATTGTATACCATGATGGTTTATCTTCCATCGCAGAGATGGCTTCGAATTTGTCGAACTCACCATGCGCTGGCTTAAAATTCCTAAGAAGAAAGTGTACTTCATAGTGTGTATTTGCGCCTTATTTTCCTCCGCAAGAACCTCAAAATTTGGCCAACATTCACAAGATCTTCGGAGCAATCAACATGGCCAAAATACTCAACGATTTGGAGCCCCATCAGCGGGAGGATGCGGTGAATTCTCTGGCATATGAAGCCGAAGCTCGTTTGAAAGATCCTGTTTATGGGTGTGTTGGAGCGATCTCCATGCTGCAGAGATAGGTGCAACAGCTACAGAAGGAACTGGCGGCTGCTCATGTGGATCTCCTTCAGTGCAGCTCTGTAGCGGAACCTGTTCTTAATCTACATAGTTCAAGCCTTGAAGATGCCAGCTTATTCCAGAGTTCACATGATTCATGCCACAACTAGGAAACAACAACATCAAAATTTAATGGAATTCGCTAATTCTAGAGAGGAGCGACAGCTGAATAAAGATCCGCTTCTAGAATTGGCCTTGAGAATCATGCCTATGCACTATATTCTTCAGCCAGGCCTGACAGAGATGGCGGTAGTGGTAGTCAAATGAACTTTTTGTTTCATTTTTTATTTTCTTGTGTATGTCGATGTGTGGCTATGACTCTGTGTTAGTTCTTTTATTTCTATCTATATTGTCTCTGTTGTTTCTTTCTATATTGTGTTTGTGTTGTTTCTGTCGATATTGTCTGTGTGGTGTTTTTGATAGAGAAGAGCAATAAGATGAATGAAGAGCATTGTCTCTGTTGTTTTTTTTGTCTATATGGTCTCTGTTTTGTTTTTGTCGATATTGTCCTTGTGGTGCTTTTCGTTGTTTCTGTCTATATTGTCTCTGTTTTGTTTTTGTATTGTCCCTGTGGTGCTTTTGATGAAGAAGAGCAATAAGATGAATGAAGAGCATAGTTGTTTCATCATTTGCAATTTCATTGTATTTGCTTCATGTTGTAGATGTCGACGTCTTCTCTACCGCACTATGACTTTATGCCTGTCGTTCCTGTTTTTCTATATGTCTCTACCTTGTAGCTTTTGATAAAAAATGAGCGGATCTGAATTTGACCAAGAAGATAACCGAAAAGGGATGCAGGGATGATATTTGATACGGCCATCAGTTCCTGTCGTTTCTGTTTGTCTATATGTCTCTACCTTGTAGCTTTTGATAAAAAAGGAGCGGATCTGAATTTGACCAAGAAGATCAGCGAAAAGGGATGCAGGATACAGCCATCACAGTTATTTATTTTATATTCATATTGATATTTATGATTTATTTTTTGGTTTTGGTATCATAGATTAAAATAGAATTTTTAATTTTATTGTCTTTTATGTCTATTGCATCTCCTCTTTCACTACCTACCTTGTCTAATGTTAATGTTTTTAAATTTTTTAATCTTTATACTTTGTTATTTGCTCCCATCTTTATGCTCTTTCTCCCTCCATTTCATTAATCTCCTTTTTCTCTCTTCGATCTTTTTTCTCTGCTCTGTTTGATAGCAATGTTCTTCGTCATAAAACCTCTATAATGTCGTTAGTATTTTGTCAAATGTCGTCTCTCAAACTCTTGTGAAAAATCAACTCTATATCATTCCCTATTTCACCCCTTAAGTTGTTTTTGAGCTATTCCAACACTGCATTTTATTCTAAATTGATGAATCCTTTCCAACCTTTAGACATTTCTGGACTCCTCCATATATCTTCCCTATATGCTTTAACTTGTTAAGACGTAATTGCTTCTCACAATCTTCATCATTCGGAAGAGAGATTTCTCTTTTTATTCCATTTATTTATCTTTCAACCTCAAGTTACTTATTTTAAATTATTTTCTTACATATAAGTATTTTAAATATTTATATAAACCATTTTTTTGTTTTTAATATTTGATTTTCTTATTTTAAATAGTTAATTTATTCAATAAATATTTATATTAAATTATTAAATATATAATGACTAAAACTAATATAATTTAATTAAAGTTATTGTTCTATATTCTATGGTATTTGGTTGTGTCATTTATATTTATATGGTTATTAGTGAATGTGTTTTTTACTTAATTAGTGTATTTGAATTGTGTAATTATATTTACAATTGTATAATTATTTATTGATTTGAAATTATATAAAAATATTTTTGTAAATTGAATTTTTTGATTTATAATTTATTATTTATAAAAAGCATATCTTTGTACTATTTTGTTCTATGTAATTATTTATTTTTTTGGAAATTGGATGATAGAAAATTGTTTATTCAAAGTGAGAGAGATAATGAAAGTGAGGGGAGAGAGAGAGAGAGAGAGGGAGGGAGGATGGCAGAGGGAGCAAGAGCTGGAGGGATAGAGGGCGAGGTGATGAGAGAGAGAGTGGGAGAGGTGTAGGGAGAGGGGAAAATAAAGAGATAGATGTGAGGGGAGAGGGGGAGAAGGAGAGGGAGGGGAGTGAGAGAGGGAGAGAGGGGAAGAGGAGGAGGGAGAGGAGGATAGAGCAAGAGAGGGGCTGCGAGAGAGGGAGAGAGAGGAAGACAGTGGGAGAGGGAGAGGGAGAGAGAGAGCGAGAGAGTAGTTGAAGGGGAGGGAGAGGAGGAAAGGGCAAGAGAGGGTGAGGGCTAGAGGGAGAGGAAGAGGGAGGGAGATGGTTTGAGAGAGGAGAGAGAGAGCGAGAAGGAGTGAGAGGGAGAGAGATAAAGAAGAGAGGGGAGTGAGAGGAAGGGAGAAGGTGGGGGTGGTGGGAGAGAGTGAGATAGATAGGTGTGGGAGAGAGGAGCATAGGGAGAGGGATTGGGGCGGAGAGAGAGAGAGAGATAGGTATGGAAGTGAGGAGAATATGGAGAGGGACTGGGGGAGAGAGAGAGAGATATGTTGGGAGAGAGTAGGATAACGAGAGGGAGTGGGGAAGAGGGGTAGGGAGAGGGAAAGAGAGAGAGGTAGCTAGGGGGAGAGATGGTGAGAGGGAGAGGGGAAGGGGGAGTGGGAGGGGGAGAGAGCAATATAGGGTGATAGGGAGAGGGAGAGAGTTAGGGAGGAAGAGAGGGAGAGGGTGAGAGAGAGTGGGATAAGGGGATGGAGATGGGGAAGATATTGGGAGAGGGGGAGAATGGGGAGAGAGAGAGAGAGAGAGAGATGGATATGGAAGCAGAGGGGGAGGAGGAGGGAGGGAAAGAGGAGGGAGGTAGGAGAGGGAGAGGGGCAGAGAGAGAGAGAGAGAGAGAGAGACTGAGGTGGAGGGGGAGAGAGAAGGAGGGAGTGAGAGGGAAAGGGAGAGAGGGAGATAGAGGAATGAAGGCAGAGGGAGAAAGAAGAGAGGAAGAGGTAGAAGGGGTGAGAGAGGGGGGGCGTGGGAAGTGGAGATAGAGGAGGATATGGGGCAGGAGAGGGGGAAAGATGGGGGTTAGAGAGAGAGATAGGTGGGGGAGAGAAGGGGAGCGAGAGAGGGAGAGACCGAGAGAGGGGTAGGGGGGAGAGAGAGAGAGAGAGAGGCAGCGGGAGAGGAGTAGGATAGGGGGGAGGGTGAGGGGAAGATAGAGGGAGAGGGGTAGAGGGAGATGGAAAGAGAGAGGGAGAGAGAGTGATAGGGAGGAGGGAGAGTGAGAGAGACAACATGAAAGGGAGGGAGATGAAGAGCAGGCAGGACAAGAGGAAGGGGAGAGGGAGATGGAGAGAGGGCAGGAGGGTCATGAGAGGGAGGAGAGGTAGGGAGAGAGAGAGAGAGAGGGAGAGAGAGAGAGAATAGCAAGGGAAGGGAGAGATATAGCAAGAGGGAGAGTAGGAGAGAGAGAGGGAAGGAGGGAGGTAGATGAAGAAAGAAGAGATGGGGAGGCAGTGTGGGTGAGAGAGGGAGGAAGTGGGGGGAGAGGGAGAGTGGGGTGTACAAGATGGGGAGGGAGAGAGTGTGAGAGAGAGAGCGCGAGGGGAGAAAGTGAGATGGGGGGAAGAGAGAGAGGGGGGGAGGGTGTGGCAGAGGGGAAGAGAGTGGGATACGGGGAGGGCGGAGATGGAGAGATAGAGGGAGAGGGAGGGAGAGTTGGGGAGAAGGTAGGGAGAGGAGGAGAGAGAGAGTGATAAGGATTGCGAGAGAGATAGAGAGGTTGTGGCTGGCAGTGAAGGACCGGTAGAGAGATATGGTGAGGGGGAGTGGGCAGGAGAGGGGGAAGGGGATATGGTGAGAGAGGGGGAGGGGGAGTGTGAGATGGAGGGAGATGAAGGGAGAGAGTGGAAGGGAACGGGCAAGGTGGGGGTGGAGGGAGAGGGGAAGAGTGAGAGAAATGGAGTGATTAAGAGTGATAGAGAGAGAGGGAGTGAGAGAGATATATATAGAGAGAGGGAAAGGGGGAGAGAAGAGAGGGGGGGAGAGTGAGTGAGAGAGAGAGAGAGATAGAGAGAGATAGAGTGTGAGATGGAGAGTGGGAGAGGGAGAGAATGAGGTGGAGGGACGGGGAAGAGATAGAGATCTAGAGAGAGAGGGGAAAGGGGGGATGGATAAAGTGAGAGAGAGAGAGAGGGAGAGAGAGGTGGAGAGGGAGAGGGGGAGTGCGAACGGGAGGGGAAGAGAGAGGGAGACGGAGACGGAGAGGGAGAGGCATAGAGAGAGAGAGAAGGAGAGAGAGAGAGCAGGACGAGGAGAGGAATAGATAAAGAGGGGGGAGTGGGAGAAGGGGAGAAGGGGAGAGGCGGAGGAGGAGGGAGATAGAAAGAAGGGGGGACAAAATTGGAGAGTAGGAGGGGGAGTGAGAGTGGGAGGGTAAGAGAGCGGGAAATGGGATGGGGGAGAGGGAGAAGCAAGGGAGTAAATTGAAAACTAACTTAGTTTTCAAAAGGTATAATAAAAATAAATATTCAAATCAAAGTAATTTAAATATTTTAAATTAATTAGAAATGGTTTCTCAAATTAATATTATTTCTCTAGTCTTTCTAGCCTAGTCAAATATTGTCATTTTTATACTCGTTTCCTTTTAGCAAGTAGAAGGCCCATCTCCCTATTTAACTTACAGCTATGATCTGATTCTTCATCTTGTCGTGATGATGAACCACAAA